>VZRN01004257.1:907843-930227 GCA_013397935.1 Dasyornis broadbenti | reverse complement strand
CCCCGAGCCCGCGGAGAGAGAGAGCCCCGAGCCCGCGGAGAGACAGATCCCCGAGCCCGCGGAGAGGCTGCCCTGGCACACAGCGGCAGCGGGGCCACGAGTCACGTAACCCGGGAGGCTCGGGTGGGTGTTGCAGCCGGCTGCGATCCGGCCGTGCCCAATTACCGGGCTCTCCCGGGATGAATGCGAGGCAAAGTAGCGGGGAAAGCCTGGGAGTTTCAGCCCGCAGCCGTAGCCGGCTTGCTGGAGAAACGCCAATTACATCGCGCATCCCTGTGGTGACCCCGGTGCAGCCACGACTCCGGCCCCGAGGAACTGAATGGCTTTGCCATCGCTAAAGCAAACTGGAGCAGGGGCTTCCACCCGAGAGCTGCTCTCTGCAGGAGTGTGCAGCTCTGCTCTAGAAGTTGCCATGTGAAATGAGTATTTTTTAGCAGCGGTCTCTTCATGCCTGCATCTTTCCTTCAGTCCTTTCAGCTCATCAGAGGCCCCTGAGTACCTGTCAGAACACAGAGCAGAGAAGCAGGCGTGCAATGCTGCTATTCCACTGCTCTCAGGGGGAATCACTGCAGAGCAGCACTTCCCAAGCTTCCCCTTCTGTAGATCATGTTTTTCACAATATGGACATCTCTCTTCCCAAGTGGCTCGTCTCAGGTCTCCAGAGCCACCCAGCGTGGTTCTGTGGAAATGGGAAAATATTTGAATAATACTGAGGTCAAATAAACATTTCACTCCAAACCAAAGTTATGCATCCTTATAGCGCAGAGTCTACTCTGAATGCCTGAGCTGCCTGCACAAACAGCGAGCAACAGGATGGGAGGAGAGGAGCCTTTGGCAACAGATGTGGGACTACGTGGCAGAATTAACATCAAAAATCCTTGACAGCAGAGAAACCAAACCCCTGTGCTTCTCAAACCGGTATGTTAAACACCGAAACAAGCTCCTTCTTCATTGTCCTGCGTCTCCTTGTGTCACCGGTGCCAGCAGGACAGCTGAGAACTGCTGCCTGCAGCACCTGAGCTCCAGGGTTAGCAAACAGCACAGCACTGGCAGCTTGCTGCAGCAGCCATGCAGCTTCTCTGCCCTCCCAGCAGCAGAAGAGGAGGTGCTGGGCTGGTTGCAAGCCAGGACCTGTGCCAAGGTCTCTCCTGCACACCCCAAACACCTGGTTTAGCTCTGCCAGGTCTACACTGCAGTGAAGGGCTTGGAAATGTATGGCAGCCAAAGTAAAGGAGAGAGAAGGCCGTGAGAAGTCAGTCTCAGACAGGTTCCTGTTTCAGGAGAGTGAAGTGCAGGACAGAAGCACTAAAAATTAATATGAAAACATCAATCTCCTTTCCTGTTTCCAGGCTTGATTATTCAATCAACCAAATTAAGGAATCATCAGATTTAATAGCATTTGTTTCATGTCTCTGATCCTTCCTTCCACTCATATTTACTGTCTACCCTACCTATTTCTCTGTGGTCAAACTTCCAAAAGAAGAAAAAGATGCCCAGAGCTCTTGAGCAGGAAACCTCCAGGGGCAGAGGGAGGAGCAGGGTGGTCTGGTCATGCAGCTGACAGTGGCCCAGAGAAAGAGATCTCCTGTCCTCCTTTGTCCTTCTCAAGGCTCATTTCACCACACCTTTTCATTCATTTGACAAAGTTGCTTTTCCACAGCAAAAACTCCAGAAATACTGATTTCCTCAAAATGTAACTTCCTCTAATAAAAAAAAACTATTTTGTTTTTTTTGAAATGTTTTTTTTTTTAGCCAAGATTTTTTTTCTGCGTTTCTAGAATATACAGCTGTTTTCATTGAGTTCTTTAGTACAGCAGAGATACATCTTTAAAACCCTGCTAAGTTCTCAGGGCTATTAGTTCTGGTCTCTCTGAAGTCACATCCTGTTTTCATGATTTCAGATAATTTTTATTTTTTTTTTAAGGTGTTGGAAAAAGGTGAAGGAAAAAGGGTGAAGAAAGATAACAAATCTGGGGGGTGGGGAGGGGGGAAGAACGAAGACGACAATCAACTCAAAACCCAACAAACTTCTATTTTGAGTTAATGAATAAGGAGATTTCCAAAGAAGGGAGTTTTTGAGATTACTCATAGCAATCACATTCTGAAATTGTAAATATATCAGCACAAGTGAACTCATCTCAGAGGAAGAAAAGGACATTAAACAACAAAATCCATATAATGCAAATTTTTAGTATCAAACTTTTAAGAAAGAAAACCTCTGAAGCTATAAAATGAATAGCAGAAATATTTGGAAAACTTTGAAATAATGCATTTTAAAAACACTTCAGTTAAAAAAAAAAAAAAAAAAAACAGACCTGGGAAATTCTCAGCAGGCAAGAAAAATGAAATTCATTACAAATTTCTCACTAGGTTTTTTTTTCTCTGTGACGCACGTTGTGTTAGTTTTGTGCAAATTGCATGTTTACTCTATTAAGAGTAATTTTCTGTGAGCTTAAAGGGCACCTTTGAAGAAAGAAAATAGCCTCTAGTGGCATTTCTACACAACCGGAGTGCACGTGGTAATATCTTTGCCCTAGCATCCATAAAATCCTTCTAGAGAAACACATAACCATGATTTATGATTTTCTGCCAACCCTGAGCTTTAATTTCTTTAATATATTGGAGATCAAAATCCTTACTAAACACAAATTTTATCTCTTACATTTTTCTTTTGTAAACAGGGAGGTGACACATTCTGTGATTGTATAATGGAAAAAAGAAATCATAACACATGGGCAGAATGCTCCGGATCCCACGTTTGCATACTAAATAGGAAAACAACTTTCTGCCTAATGAAAAAATGCTACAGATTATTAGGAATAGCCACAGAAGCAATCAATCAATTTATCCAATGGACTGGGCCACAGCCTGCTTCCAAGAAGCTTTTTAATGTTTATGGCTCTTGAGTGGCGTCGTTTAATTAATGGAACGACTTGAAACTTCTAATCGTAGAGATGTGAAGTATTTTCCTTAAAAAACAAACAAAAAGAATTAATGACAGGTTCACCACTCATAAAGAAAGGTGGCTGGACAATCCCCGTTTATTCAGGGAGGAGGCAGAACAATGCTCCCCAGGTGATGGCTCGCCCGTGCCTCCATGGGATTGGTTGGAGGCGTGAGAACATTTCCCCCTCAGTTTCTGGGATTTATTTATGAAGGTGCTTGTTCGTGATGTGGATGCACCTCCCTTCACAGGGACCTGCAATGACAGAACTTTTCCACATAAATCGTACCAGGGACAGCTCTTCAAAATGGTTCGGTGATCAGTTAGGCCTCCAAATAACCACCTGAGTGTACATATATTTATATAAAAATACATGCACCGGGTTTAATATTAACAGTTTAGTGCTCAGGTAAAAAATATTATAAATGGAAGCATTGCTGCTTGAAGTCATCATAAACCTGACTGACGTGTGCCAGTCTTGGAGGTAGTGACCAAGGAGGAAGAACCTTCCCACGAGCCACCGAGGAGATTTACTTGGGTTAAATATTCTTTGGGAGAGGTTTCACAGCATAATTCAAAGGTCTCCTAATGCACAGTGTCGCCCTGGAAATGCAAGCAGGTGGGAAAATGCAGGATGTGGAAGAGTAAAAGGCAGGATGCAATAAAAACAAATGATAATGAAGTGCGAAAAGTTGTTTTAAATAAGTCACCTAAAGCTACGCTACAGCCCATCCCAATCAATATTTCCATAATGATCATGTGAAAATCCAGAAAAATGGGTTGACAAGACAGCATAACAAACTCAGCTTTGAGCAGCAACAAAGCTGAACTTGCAATTATGAAGCAACTGCACACCAATCCCATAATGAAAAAAAGTATGGAGACGGAAAAGAGTAGAAAAGCAAAATGCAAATGCAGTTCAGCTGCAAGTTTCCCCTATAAAGCCCGAATCATTTGTTAAATATGCAATAAAAAGGTGACAGTCCAAGCACTTAGACTGAATTTACCTATCCGTAAACAAAAATCTATAGAAGCCATAAAAGAAAAGCTTCACCAGCATTACTGCCATTTTCACAGAAAAGCAACATTTATGTGCAGGGGGGAGTACTGCTATCATGAAAGCGCTTGCCAAATTTTAGCTTTTTGATGGAGCACTTACAGTAGAAATCCATGAATCCTGAAAAACCAGACTGTTTTATGGAGATGCTGGCAGACCTCCAACAAGGTGCATAATGGCAAGTTTTGATCAGTTTATTTTTTTTTATTGCGGGTCACAAAGAGTGTTCAAAAATTTCTGTTATAAGAACAAAAAGAAAGACAACCAAGAAATGAAATTATGTATTTCAGTGAACTGACTTTTTTTTTTTTTTTTTCCCCAGAAGATATTGTGAGGCAGTGTTGGACAACAAATAGGCAGACATATTTTAAAATAAATGAGACAGCATTTCTAATACCAGGGATCAGCATCCAATCTGGGGAATGCACTTGGAGAGTGCACAGGCAAAATTCCATAATCTGGCTGAGCTGGATTGGAAGAATTCCCTCGTCTTTGCAGAGCCAGGCTTGCACTCTGACAGCAAAATAGGTCGTCTATTTTTGCCCGCTGAAAAACAGAGAGAAACACTCATGGCCAAGTGCAATTTTAAACAGCAGAATGCAAATAATCTGAAGAGTCTGCCTTCACAACGTGTGAGAACTCCTTAACAGTTTCATTTCCACAGGGAACTTTTTGCCTTTGACAATTGATTTAGTATTTCATATTTTTTCTGCTGCAGTAAAGAATAACTGAGATTCCACAAATGATGAGGGACTTTTATATTTTCTGTTCGTTTGCTGGTTTGTTTTTTTTTTTTCTCGAACCATCTCACCTCCTCTCTGGTAGTCAAAGTTTTCTCCTCTTCTTTGTCATGGAGAGGAGAAACCTTTGGAGAGCTTGGAAAAAACATGGAGAGGCACGATGACTTCTGTCCACAGTCCAAGGAAGCATCAGGGCATAGAAAAAGATGGGGAAAAGGCCTCAACTTCACACAGAGCATCAAAACATGAAATCATTTCATCCCTTTCCTCATCATGGCAAGATGCATATTTGGTCACGTGGTGCACACGTAATTACTAATTCTCAACTGAATGCCCAAGAGGAAAATCAGAATTCAAAAGGCGGCGACCTTTTTCCAAAGCCTTATTCCCGACTCTAATGCCTGCATGGAGACTGAGAGCTCCTGTTTGCTTCCAAAGCTGCTTCGTTCAGGGCTTTGGGGAGAGGTTAATTAACTTGGAAGCTGAGAACAACACCATATGTAAAATTAAGAGCTCCGTAAGCTCAGAATTTGTCAGGACACACAGCCCGTTCAGAAGTTCCTCCGTGAAGGCAGATGGGCCTGCCCAGCTTGTACCAACATTTCTCAGGCTCCAATCACAAGACGGCAACAATAAACCCTGAAAGTCGTGGTGCCCCTAAATCACAGCCCCCCCCAAACCATAAATCCCCCCAGCCGCGGTCACTCGGGTGCGCTCACCCCTCAAATGGGCGCAGAACACGTTCTCAGCAGTCACACCTGTGTTGCTGCGTGACTTCAGCTGCTGTGAAACGTCCCCACCCTCCTGCCCCGTCAGCCCAGCTGACCCTGTGCGTGCTGAGAGGCTCTCAAGTCTCCCAGCGTTTTCTTCTTGCGTATAATGAGTTAATTACTCTGCCAGAATGCACGGAGTAGCTTTTTATTAATCTCCATGGCCACTTGGGCGATGAAGAATTGTGGTTTCTGCAGAAGGCTAAGCTAACTCTATCTAAATGTTATTCTTTGTAATATTGTTGTTGTAATTATTAGGCAACGCATGCAATAAATAATTATATGTCATTAATATTCTCCCAGCCCAGGAGGAAATGAATGACCCGTAGCAGGACAGTCTGTGAACCTTGGGTCAAGCAGCCCTTATCAATTGAAGAGGGCATTTTAGGATATTTTATTCTTTCCTCCCCAGTCCTGCAGCCAGTTGCAGCTCTGTAGTGAAGGATGGAGCTTCTTAACCTTTCTCATTCACCAAAGAGGGTTGGAAATGCAAACATTTCTTATTCTGGGCTGGAGATGTGCTGTGTATCTCAGGAGAATGTATTACAAAGATTTCTGGTTTTCTCGAACGTGAGAGAAAGAAGTTTTCCCCACTGCAACATCAGATTTGGTTGATCTGAACTAAATTTTCAATCTTTAAAACCCCTTTATTCATCAGGGTAATTTTTTGTGAGACAGTTCACTTAAAGGGACTGTTGGCTTCAATATTTGCTTAAAGAGATTCTCTCATTTCCTTGAGCTGTCACCAAAACCTGGAAGAACGTGTGAGTTACTTTTATGGTACCAGAAAGGCAGAAAGCCTCCGTCATTTACGTTACCAAACTAAAGTTACTGGAAAAGGTTTACCAGAATTGAAATTACTCATATCTCCCGATATTTCAATGGGAGAAATGAACCAGTCAGGACTCGATCACTTCCTTTGGATGCTTCAGCTTTGGAACTGGGAAGTAGCAGCAGGATGAAAAGAAAGAAGTAACAAGGAAATAATTTGTACAACATGGTGGGGGAAATTTATTACAAAGAGTTGCAGGATTTTCCTACGTGAATGCACTGTTCGTTGCGTGCATTTATGAAAATCCTACAGCTCGAGAGGCAGCTGTAGAAAATGCATAGAGAAAAAGAACCATGATAAAATGAAACCAAAAAATCCCCCAAACTGTTGGGAAAGCTGGAGACAATTAGTAGAAAACAGCCCACATTCAGTTCCTAAGATGAACGTAGGCTAATGTCATGCCAAGCTGCAAAACTAAAATTCCAAAACCCACTGGAATCACGGAGTATTTCTTGAGAAAAGAGGACACTCATCAAAAATTACATAAAATGAGAGCCTTACATAAAATTAAAAAAAGGACATGCTTAGCAGTGGGGCTGTGAAAAATATTCAGGGACTTTTCCGATGTGTGGAGGGGAAGGTTGTGCTGAAACCCAATCTACGCAAACAGTGTGTTCTGCTGGTTTTATGGATGTGCTCCCTTTAATGGGACTTTGCTTTAAATAATAATTTGCGTTAAGATGGCAGCTGAGTGAGCGATCATCATTGCCCAGGAGACGTGAAACCCGCAGCATTTACAGCAGTAAGAACCCCTGAGATAAATCACAGGAAGCGGAAGGAGGAATGGAACCTCCATCTCTGCTTAAGGATGGGGAGCCCTGCAAACACCTCCAGAAAAGTGCGAAAGCCTGAGATCTGTGACCCAGAAGGGACAGAAGGGAGGGTGAGATCTTTTGTGTTGTGGGTCCTGATTGTTGGGTTGGTTGGGAGTTTTGTTTGTTTGTTTGTTGGGGCTGTTCCTTTTCATTTTTGGTTTTGTTTTAAAATTATGTTTCTTTTTGTTTGGTTTTGTTTTTTCAATTAAAATCCAAGTTATGACTTCACCTACTTCTAAAGAATTCGCTGTTATATCAATTTCGGATCAATACATGCTGGGACACCTACCCTTTAGCTTTCCTTAAGAAGACTGTCGAAGAGCCTTGTGAGCTCTAGAATAATAAAGGCAGCATTTTCTATTATTTTATCTAGAATTAAATAACCAAGCCATGCCAATTTTGCCAAGTTTTTATTGGTTTGTTTTGTTTTGTTTTGTTTTGTTTTTAATTAAACAGTCTGCACTGGGTTTGTCAGATAAGCAAGTATATTTATATTCCTTTCACATACGTTGCCTGATTTCATTTTAGACTTTTTGCAAAGGAGGTAAATAGGTTTCTTGGAGACTTTAGGAGTTTAAGCTTATGACCTCCCAGCTTTTACAAGAGAAAACCAAAAAAATTGCTCACTAAAATATTAGGAAGGGCACTCCATTTTTAAAGGATGTTATTATTGGAATTGGAGTTGTAATGGAGCTAAGCCACACCTACTTAGAGAGCAGGGCCAACCACTGCTCTTGCTTACAGCAGTTTAAATCCTTGGAGGCCTTTATTACTCAGAAAATTGAGTAAGATTTCAGTAAAATCAATTTTTAAAAGCGCCAGGAGTTTGCTGTTGACCTCAGCTACAGCAATCTGTGCAGCTTTGCTAAAACCCGCTCTCCCTCTCTCTTAAATCTGACTGACGCCACTGATGAATTGTGCTGTAAAATTTACTGTTTCAATCCCTCAATGCTTATGGTCCTGGCTGCTGGAGCAAGCTGTGAGATGGAAGGGAGAGGTTTTCCGAGCTGCAAAAATGCATGCACAGGAATACAGGCGTCTCCTCTTCTCCCTGGCACCGCTTCTCAGCTCCTTTAGCGTTCAGATGAACCCACGGCAGCCCCGGAGATGGGGGAGAGCAGCAGCCTTAAAGGTTGAAAACTGGAGAAAACTGTGCCCACCTCTGCCCCCTCCCGAAGTGCTGCACAGGGCTGGCGAGTCTGTGCCTGTTATCTTGCTTTATATATAAGGGTCGAGTGCTTTGGAGTTTAAATTCAAAATTTTTATTTATTATCATTATTATGACTCTATAATTGGATTTTTGGCTATGACTATAGCACCTAGAGTACCACAGGAATTCCAGCAACAACTGTTCCGAGCTTTCCTTGCTCTGTCCACAGTCAGAAACTTTTGGATTTTACCTGCCACAGCCTGAAATAAACCCAGAATTCCTGGCTTAGTAGTGAGGTACTATTATTTCCGTTTTCAGTTTTGGGGTTTTCCAGCTTTTTTTCTGCGTGGAGGGTTGGTGGCACATCATTCACCTCGCACCACCAGAGCGAGCAGCAATGCTTAAACCAGCAATTCTTAAATATCTTACCCAATGCACACCTATCAGTAATGCAGACCCAAACTTCCACATAGTTTCATTTTTTAGCATGTCTCTGTTCGCCGTCGAATCACCATGTGCACTTTGATCTTGCACACTTGACACATTTTAGCAGACAGCAGGAACAGAACCATCAGTTCTCCCTGGCACCATCTGGGGTTCTTTTACAGTTACTTTCTCCCTGGCAGCCTAAAGCTCAATTCTGCTTTGTTTTTTTTTCTTTTTTTTTGCTTTTTTTGCTTTTTTCCCCCCGCTCCCCACACCATCTTCCTGATCTTTGCTTGGCCTCAGTTTTCTTCCCGACATCACCTTTCAAGCCTTTACCTTTGTCACACATTCCCAGCAGCGCTGCCGTAAAACTCAGGAGAGCTCTTGGTTCTTTTTTTCCTCCTCCTCCCTTGCTATTCTCATTCTGCTTCAAGTGCACTGCAATTACAACAGGATATGAACTACCCTGCTCTGTTATAGATGCGTTCAATTTTCTCTCTTTCAGCAGAAGTCTTTTCCCATCACTTTGGCCTGACAAACGTGACATTCACACGTTGATTGTATATGTCTGCTTTACACAGCATAGCTAATGACTTTCCCTCACCCTGACTTGAATTTCAGATTAGTTTCCCTACTGCTGAGCATCCGATTCCATCAATAATTGCAGAACAATTATCTCATTTGCGATTTTTTTCCCCCTCCAAATGCTGAACAGATCCGTGAATTTTATAGAATACGATGCAATGAATGCAAGGTTTTGAGCTAATACTTTATTCTGGAGCCTCTCCTCGCTGTGTCTCTCAGCCTGCAGACACCCCAATGCCGTCTGCATATTCTCAGGAAGGAATTCAGTTTGCCTCCTGCATTGCCAACTACTCAGTTTCCTCTGAAAGTGATGAGGTTCTGTGACACAAGCGCTACAAAATTTTGAGGCTTAATCTTAAAAGACGGGACAGAAAAGAAGATTTCTCTCATAAAACCCCATCACTGTCTCACCTGATTCTTCCAGCACTTGCCTTAATGCAAAGAGTACTTTCTAAACCACGCTATTTTCTAGAGGCAAAGGTCAATCATATCACCGAAGATTTTCCTTTTATCTCTGGGGGATCTCAAACAGCATCTCCTTTGCAAGGTGTTATTTTGGGCAATGAATCATGGACACCATTTACTACCTTACACAGCTCTTCATTTTGGACTTTCAATCTTGAGCGTAAGTATCAAGTCTCACTTGAACTCACATGGCCACTTCCGGGGTTTTTTTCTTTAATTAATTTTTTATAGGCTCTGCAATGAAAAAGAAAACACTGGTGTTACTGATCTGATATCAGATGTCAATGAAAGATGGGATGGAAAGGTTTTCTTCCTGATCTATAATCTCCTCTACCTTCCATGTGCTGAAAATGATCTTAATTTCTTCCCACTAAAGAATTCTGTAAGGCCCTGAACATGAAGAGATGCAAAGCTATCTCTGGCCTGTGTCTCATTTCTAGACCAAATCCTCCTTAGCCTGAACAGATAACCTGTTTTAACAAAACCAATACGCTCAAATCATTTTTTTTTCTTTTTTGCAGCTAATCAGAACAACCGTAAGCAAATAATTTTTAGTTCAAGTCTGTACCAAGAAACGTAATATCTAAAGAGTTTTCTAGAGAAACATAGGATGCTAAATTCAAGATATGTGATGTAAAATTTGTGGCCAGGAGTGTGACTTTGGTGTTTCAAATGCAGGAGATGCGCTGCTGGTTTTAACTCTTGGTTTCTGCATTTCAGAAGCCTTGTGGTTTTGCTTAATATATTTTCCAATAATTCTTTCCAGTAAATTCCTTGTGCATTCAAATCAAAGTATATTAATAATGAGAAAACATAAATCCTCACCAGCCCCCAGCACTCACAGAATCATTAAGGCTGGAAAGTATCTTTGAGATCACCAAGTCCAATTATTTAAAAGAAGAATAAACCCAGTGAAAGACTGGGGCAACTTCAATTTACCAGACATTTTTCTTCTTTGTGGTTAATAGAAATACAATAATGGCAACATGACAGATGGTTTTCTTTGTGTGACAGAAAATAGGGGATAAAGAGATTTGACGGAGAGAAATCAGGACTGTTGTCTCTCAACATGATTTTGAGAAGTGCAGACTCTTTGGTTTAGAGTAACCGTTGAGGACAGAACTCTGAAGCCCTTTCGTGGGTCAAAAAGATGAATATGACTCCATCGGGAACAAGGAATTGGTTACAAATCCGCTACAAAAGGTAAGGGCACGCTGGAATGAGGAAGGCTTAAAATAGATCTCCCATGAAATATGAGAGTATTTCGTATTTATCTCCAGTGGAGGTTGCAGAGTGACACAAACACCTCTGTGTTGTTTCTGTGTCTCACTCAGTTTTATTGCAGATCAATCACTGAATACTCTTCATGCATAAATATATTCCTGCTGCTGCTTGAAATATGGATTTTTCCACCACAATTTTTCAATTCCTTTTTTTGTGCTACCTTTACACAGTCCTGGTCCTTTTCTCTGCACTCCCAGAATTAAACTGGTTCCTTATTTCCCAGGAAGGAATAATTGACTTTCACAACGTTTTTATCATTTCACCACACCTCCCCATCAACACATCCCTGCAGGTACAAACATGAATGTAAACAGCATATATCATTATCTTATCCCGTTTTTTTTTTCCTTTTTGTTTTTGCATTATGGCAATGCGTGGAAACACCAGCCAAGAACAATGTCCTTTAGAGCTCCGCTCTATGAGAATGCAGTCCTGAGCTGTAAAGTCCTTGGTGTTAACCCAATAACATTTGCAAGGAATTAAAGGGAAAGAAAACCGTAAGCATTTGTTCAGTGCTAATGTACAGATAGGAACTGGATCAGGAAAAATCCATTCTCTGCCTCTTTCACTCCAAAAAATGCCTGCGTCTTTCACCCTTAGTGAGAACAACCCTAAGCAGGTGAAACATCTGTCCATCTCAGAAGCTCGAGTTAGGAGCGTTTCAGTGGAAAGAAAAATGCCAGCATGGACGGTATGAAAAGGGAAAGATCCTGCTTTGATAATGGCTCAGAACGAAGGAATGAAGATCAAAGTTTTGGTATCTCTCTGTAGCAGGGTTCCACGAGGCTCTGCAGCGAAGCAGGGAGGACATGGGGAGATGGCACCGCTCACTGTGGTGTGTAACACCTTGCAGGTGATGACTGCCAATCAAAGGAGCACAGCTTTGAAATCTTGGTTGGAAATTTTACTATTCCTCACTAAGCTCTCAGCATTCTAAGAGGGACAATGAGGGAAACAAAACAGCTTGACAAACAAGAGATTTTTACTGCTTACCATGAACTGGTGCGTGGTACTGGCAAACAGCATTTGCAGCAATTGGCAGAATTGAAAATCTACTTGCAGAAGTAGATTTGCGGGAAAGATTTAATACAGAACTGGTTGGTACTGTGCTGTTATTCAATCCAATCTATTGTTCCTTTTGTGTCTCATCGAATCTTTTCTGAAAATCATGAGCTCTCATCCAATACCTTGTTTAAAGTTCACATTGGGGGAGCCTGGTTCTCCACAAAAACTCACCAGTTGCAAGCTGGACACTACAGGAGGAGGACCCTTAAAATCAGCCAAACACTACAAAGTTAAAAGCTTCACCACATTATAGATGGGATTTTAATTTTACTGTAAAATTTGAGATGCAGCTGCTAGGGACTTGGAAAACATGGTGTAGACAAATTTTGTAACGTGATAGAATTGTCCTGAAAAAGAAAAGAGGCCTCACTGAAAAATATTAAATTCCAGGAGAAACTTGATCAGAGTAAAAGAGAAGCAAAAAAAAAAGAGGGAAGAGAAATGGAACAGAAAAGTGAAATAACATCAGGGGTGGGATTGTTTCTGTCAGCAGAAATCTGTTCCTGTATCTTCCTTGTTCACTTTCACTGGGTCACTCTCGCCGTCACTCTTGCATGAGAAGCTGCAACAGAAATAACCCAGTTTAGTAAATCTGGGGCAAACTAATGTCGTACAGAAATAGTCTATCCTGGAAGAATTAGCAGATGCACTTTTAATGCTGAAATGCGGGCTCTCAGGGAGATTTCCCAGCCATAGCAAAAAGGACTGGAATTTCAGCCACTCGCCACAGCTCAAAGCCATCAGAAAGCAGCCAGCTAACTCAGAGGAGACAGCTCTGGTCTGTTGACAGCCTTTTGCTGGAGAACAGGACCTCTGTAGCCCCATCTATTTTGCGCTAGTGAATATTAGTTAGTGGAATATCAAAAAAAAGGGAACATTAAAAAAAAAAATCTGTGCCTGGAGGCTCCATGCCCATCCATTCCATCCTCTGCCCCTCCACTCCTATCACCTGGTCTGCAGATGTGCCTGATCCTGTGCTTCTCTGCAGGATTCTGGGGACACAGCTGAGGGGTGCCCTCCCACCCCAAGCATGGGAGATGATCCACACAGGAATGAAACCTCTGGCCCTCAATCTGCCAGGAGGTTTGAGCCCATCCTGAGCGTGCCAGTCCTTAAAACCAAATGTGGAATTCTGCAGGTTTGGCCGTGGAGTTGCCAAATCTGTTTCAGGCTGTTGCCTCAAACACTCTTTTACTGGGCAGCTTGTGACAGCAAGGACTGACTGCAGACAGTCTCAGACTGCAGGTTTGCTGAGTGAATGCCGTCCTGAGTCAACACCTCCGCTGTTTCCCTTGAGAAGATGAAAATCAGATGAAACTCCTGGGGTTTCTGGCAGGTGGAACAATTCCCCCCACAAGGAACGGGCACGGTGAGTTTGAATCTGTATTCCTGAAATACAACCAAGGTACCCCGTTAATTTGGAGAAGTCACTATCAGTTTCTAAACTTCCGTTGAGATACCATAAATAATGCTTTGCAAGCTTATTAATTTAATAGCTCTGATATTCATTCCATTTCATCATGTGTTTGCCAGGCTTTTTATTCATTTTGATTTGTTTTTCCCTCCTCAAATGTTATTTTAAATAGCTCTCATGAAATAGCTGCATAATAAGTGCACCCTTTTGTTCTTCTTCAAGGAAGCTCAGCAAAAGCATAACAAATAATAAAGCTGATAAAAGGACACATGGAATGCATACCAAAACCCAGGGGTTTTTTGATGAAAGCACCACTTTACTTCAAGCTAAGACGCTTCTCATCAGGCAACGTCTTGAGAAGCTGTTGGGCAATGGATTGAAGTCAGAGCCCAGTAAGAAGAGGAATTTTGGTTTTACCCTCATCATTTTACCCTCCTGACTGTAAATGTGCAATATATAACAACGTGGGTTTTGGCCATCCAGCTCAGAGAGGTAAGAGGGCCCTTTTATGGCTTTCAGCTTTGCAGGGTGAGCAAGAATTGAAATGGGTTGTTAACAAGAAAACAGAATACATAATGATCATGGCAGAGATTAAAATAAATTATGACATTTATGCCCACACACTTATATTTTGGAGAGTGAATGTGACTGAACAAAGCAATTGTCTCTAATTAGGAGGGGCTAGGGTCATTCCATTAATTATGTCCATCACAGCTAGTTAGCAATATTGATTAACAAGATAAGAAACAGAATAAGTCATTCATCCCTGAATGGGGTTGTTATAGATTTTCTACTGAATTCCTACAATGGATTTCAAAAGGAAAATAGCAGATTGGAGGTGCCATAATTCCAACAAAGCCTGATTTCAAACCGGTTCTTCTGAAAAACATTCCTGAAACAATCTGCTTTTGTTAATATGGAATAATTATGGAGCTAAATAAACACACAAGAGCATTCCATAAGTGTGCCTGACACACGCAGGGAAAACACTCTTTGATCCTTGAAGCAGAAAAATTTCAGGCCCAAACTTTGCAGGGCTGAAGACAAAGACAAATTAAAATCTGATTGACTGCAAGTGATTAAGAAGAATGCAGATCTGCCATGAGGAGTCCTGAGCTAACTTGGAAATGGTTCCCGAAGAATGGCTCAGTGCAATCCCTGCTTTAACTCAAAAACAGTCAGTGGAATCAAATGTTGAAATATTTTGTCTGTGAGATATTATGAAAGAGAAACACAGCTATATATGTTCACTCTCACTCACAGGCACACTTGCTCCTCCATGTTTTGCAACACAATTCTCAATCTGTGAGATGTCCTACTATTCTCAAATATAAAAGTCAGGTTTTCATTGCTTTTTTTCTTCTCCTTTTTTATTTTTTTGTTTGTTTGTTTGTTTGTTTGATGTGCATGTGCCTTTTTGGCTGTTTTTCTTCTGCGTCCTCTCACAACACAGTGATTGATCCCCAAGTTTCCTGGCAGGCAACCGAGTGGGTATCAAACATCCCTGGTGCTTCTGAAGCTCCGGTGCCAAACTGCAAATTGGAAACGCACTCCTGGTTTCTCCAGCAACAAAAGAGCTCCTCGATGTGCAATCCCACTCCTCACCCCTCTCAAGCCATTGTCAGGCGGCTGAGATGAGACAAGAGCAGTGGCAGAGCATGGGCCTGATTGTTGGCATGTCAGGCAGACGTTATTAAAAACAGTGGGGGCAAGAAGGAAGAGGAGAGGGAAGGCATTTGCTGCTTTGTTGGGATTCTTGGGAAGCTGATTTGGGAAGGAAGGAGGTCCAGGATGCACTGACATCGAGATAAGAGCTTGGTGCAGTGAAGGCGTCCACACTTTGTGTGTTCTGGATAATGAAGTTTTCAAATATTTTCCATTTTATAATAAAAAAATATATACTAAGCTAATCTGATTTAGAAGCATTTGTTCCTATATCTTAATATCGTATTTATTTTAACATTTCCAGCCAAGGAACTATCCCAGAATTAACACAAAAGCAAATTTATTCTGACCCTCTGTATAAAATACAAGTTCTCGGTCATGTTCAAAATTGTCTTCTCAGATTCACTGCTTCAAAAAAGGAATGAAAAGAACAATAAATTTTAGGACATAAAGCAATCACTAATTGTTAACAATAATATTTAAATGGCTCTCTAAATGAAAACATTTAAGAAGCATTTAGCTACAGAGCTCACAGCAAGATTAGAGCTATGGTCGGGCAGATAATAACTGCTGTCCTCATTTAGCAAAGAAATGAAAGAGAACCCTCTCAGAACATCTGCTCCAGACCAGAGACATAATAGAGAAAACACTGAGGGGAAAAGTTTCCTTTCTACTGGAAATACACAACTTTTTTTTTTTTTTCTCCCTATAGTGTTTGTTTTGGTAGACAGATTCTGTAGGAAAGTTTAACACAAGTGAAAATGTGTTTTGCACGTAAATGTAACATACCAAATGATGTGACCAAGAAAGAGATGCAAAGCATTTTACATGGACTGTGAGAAATTTGAAAAAGAATTCAGAACTGACTTTTTTCAAACCTGGGTTCTGTTGTGTTCCAGGAAATGCTGCAAGTCGAGGTTAGACAGTGCGTTCCCCAGCATTCTTGTTCCTGACTTATAAATGTGAATTTCTGCCCTGAAAAATCAGCAACATACAGACTATCATCAACATCTTGGGCAGTGGTCAGCACTTCACCAGTGAAATGACGTTTCTTTAATATCAGGGCTTTTCACAATGGCGCAGACAAAGTTTCCGAACGACCCGCAAATTTTCAAGAAGAGGCACTCGCAAGAGATGCTCATGATACAGAAAACTCAACAAATGAAAGCGTGACTAAACTGAACTCTAAACCTCACAATGCGGGTGTTTTGAGAACCAGCTGTATAGGAATAAAATGTGTTGTACATGAGACATAAATTGGCTTTACCATTAGAACAGAAAAGGCAGAAACACGGATGATTTCAAGATTACAAGAAGTTTAAAAGACCCCATCCCAGATCTGCGTTAGTGCAATGCCTGCTGTTGGTATCAAAAGGCTGTCACTGAGAGTGGTTCATGCTAAAAAGCAATTTCACCAGTGCAGAGCTGTGATCAGGGAAATCACAACCCCTCTGGAGACTCCTTGTGAATATCAGGTGAGAACTGAAGGGTGTGGGTGCAGATGACAGAGGGGAAGCACTGCCAGAATACTGGGAACTTCTGGAATAATTCTAGGATTTAATGGTAAAACTTGGTTAAACTACGCTGTTGTTTATGGATCTTAATGCTTTCAACATCACAAAGCACAAAGCAAAACTTTTACTTTCCTCTTTAAGCACAGAAAACACAATTTCTAACCACGTTACTTGAATGCCACAAGATATAAACTACAGTGTAACCACATTGCTCTTAAATTTGCAGTAAATCCCCCCTTCTTTGAATTTCCTGGGGCTGAATACTCCAGTGTGTCTTCTGTGGTTAAAATCCATAGTGTGTCTTCCTTTTTATTCATTTATTTCTCCCCCTTTGCAGTGTCTTTGAAAGAATCTTTCTCTATTAAACCCCTGCATTCTTATAGCTGCCAAGTCTTTCATGTCTCTGTCAACAGAAAGAAGCTTTGAACAGGATCGAGTTTAATTCATCAAGCTTTTTTATTGTTATCGCTGTATTTATTAAAGGACAGCGGACTTTGTAAGAGACTTTCTTTTTTAACATTATATTCCAGCTCTATGGCACAGATATTTCTATTTCTGCTCTCATTGCGGCTGTCCTGAAAAAATTCAGGTTCGTAGAAAGGAGTGGTATTCCCTCCTTGAGAGTTGTTCAACAAGGACCGTGCTTTTGACTGAACAGTTGTGGCTCAGCCTGTACCTCTGCATCCAAAAAACAGCATTTGTGCCTTCGGTTTGATTTGCAGACATTACAGAACCCATGAGCTGCAGAGGAAATCTGGAAGCTTTGTAGGACCAGTGCACTTAAATCATTGCATTCCCACACCAACAGGAAAAACACAACTCTAAGCTCCAAAGAGGAGTGAGAAGCAAAACAAAACCAGGACACATTAAATAAATTCTGTCTCATGATGCTTCTTCACAGATGAAGTAAGAAGCATCTGCTTATCTGCAGTTGCCAGGCTCTGTAGTTTCCAGCTGTCAGGTCCTCTGCTTCTTCTGCCTCTCCTTCGTGCTCCTGCCGTGTCCCTCCCGTGCTTCTTTGCGGCTGTGACGTTCCACAGACACCACAGGCAGGTGGAAAACCACCGACTGCACTCGTTCTTCCAATCTGCTCCTCGGCAGAACAGCGATTCTGAGCAGCGCTCACCTCCGTGTAACCGAGCAGAGTTGTGGTGTTTGCTCCTGACCTGCTGGCAAACTGTTTGCCTGTTTAATTCCCAGTTCCAATTGGCTGCGATAAAAAGCTTCGCTGGGTGAAGGAGCTGCCTGCCTGAAGCAAATGACAGAGCCTGGCAGTCCCGATCCAAAGCGGGTCACTGTTCTCGCAATGTCCGCCTCCTTGGCAGGGCTTGAAGGGCAAAGGTGCTCGCATGGAGAAGGAGGGGACACAGAGGGCAGCACAGTGAGGTGACAAAGCTGCACAGATTGCCTTCAACACATCCCAGATTTTCTCAGGAAGCCCAGCAAGCTGCACGAGGCCATCAGGGCTCCCAGCTTCTCCAGAGCACCAGGAAAAGCAGGAGCTGCTTGCCGGAGGCTGCCGCAGCTTTAGAGGATGCGGCTGTGAGCAACCAGGGGATCAAAGCTGACTCACAGCCTTAAATATGAACCTGGGGTACTGTGCCAGACCTGCTCCTCTTTCCTCTGCATCTCCCCTGAAGGAAATAAGGGATTCTCGTGTTCTGGAATGTTGGGCATCCTCTGTCTGGATGCAGATGCAAGGGTAACCAGGGATGAGCTACTTTATGTTCGGTGAAGTCAGGATTCACTGCTAAAACTGGAGCCTTGAGCCCACAGCTGTCCTTGCCAGTGCACCTGAGGCAATTCCCACCAGCAGCAGCTCAAGGAATCACATTTTTCTATCAGGATACAGACGTGGTTTATGAGACACAGTGACCAGCTTTAGGAGAAGATCCATGTGATTTGCTCTCCCAAGCTCTTTCAAGCAGGCAAAAGCTCAAACGCATCGAGAGTCTCTGAGGGAGCTGAGGTTTGTTTTGTCGCTGTTCATCAGCAGCTTGACAGGACCCATCAAACTGACAAGAGCAATAAAATATTTCAGTTGTAATATTTAGACAGTGCACACTGCTTTGCAGAGAAATCGGTAAACATATTTTTGATCAAACAGAGGCTAAATAATTTTTAACCTTCTAAATTCTAATCAGGGCTGTTTGCAGTATTTTCATCAACACATTGATTGAATTTTTGTCTTTTTAAAGCTCAATTTGTTGTTCTCCGTTCCCTGCGTCACACGGATGAACTGAGTACCTGTGCAACCAGGTTGATTCACAGGGAAGCCAGGACCCTTGTGGCCATCCCAGTGAAGCCAAACCTGCCAAGCACCTCCCAGCAGGATTGAGGAGCCCTGAAGGAGCCTCATTTGCCTTTCTGCACCTCGGCATAGATCAGACAGGGGAGCCAAATCAAGTCCTGATCCAGCTGGGGCTTTTGATCACTCAAACGCACATTTTCCCTGACCCCAAGGAGATGCTACTCCTTACACCATGGCTCAAAATTACATTGGCAACTGGCAAGAGAGAAATTAGAAAGCACATATGCTTAGGAGATACAGTTTAATTAATAATGTCACATATGTCGCATGTTACACCTGGAGTCTGCCAGAAAGCCACCACATTTGTTATCAGCTCTGACTCCTTCATGCCATGCAGAGAGGGAAGGGAGTAGTTAAGGAACTTTCTTCTCCTGAAATATCCTTTTCCCGAAGAATACCAGGACTGTGAAGGATCAAAATGTCGGTCTGCTCTGAGACAGAGAAGTCAAACACCTTTTATGTGTTATGGTTCCACATTTGCTTGAAGCAATTTTGCAAAACTTCTTGTCTGTTTTAGGCAATTGCGAGGTTTGTTCCTCACTGAACCACAGTGACACCTTCCAAAAGTTCTGCGTGCTCCTCAGCTAATTTTTAAATTTTCATTAATAAGGGTGGAAGCTTGCAACATCTCTCTCTCTGGGTTTTGTAACCTCTAGAAATATGAACAGGAGTTTTCAGGCTTTTTTCCAGCAATAATTTTTTAAATACAATTTTAGTTCAAGAATTTAAACGTAAAAAAAAAAAAAAAATGAAAAGCACTTAGAATTTTAGCGGAAAGTGTGATAAACATGAATTTTGATAATTTATTTGGCTCAGCCAGAAAAGCACCGGCCGTGTGAGATGCGAACCATGTGTCCGCAGCAGCGCTATTTCCTCTGTGAATCCAAACGAGCCCGTTTGAGGAGGTCATTACAACATTATTTAATTATAATTCTGACACCACAGGCCAGCCCTGTCGCACACGAGCCATGCAGTTTAGAATAATGACGATCTAACAACAGTGGTGAAGGGCTTCACCAAGTTTAAGCCACCCGCAGCTGGTCCGTAACTGATTTCAGATTTAAAACTTGTGCCCATGTCAAGACCCTTTGGCCAGAAGAACAGATGAGACGCACATTCCCGCAGTGGCAATTCTCATTATGCTGTGATAATCCATTTGAAAGTAACTGTCAGTTACAAAACAGAGTCTTGGATGAAAATCTGCGAAGCCTCAGGTGGATCCAGGTAACTGGCAGCCCTGAAACACAGCTGGTAGGGACTTGGCAGGTGTGATTTAAAATAAATTTGTAGAATAATATCATTATTCTGAACATAAATGAGCTGTGCCTAGAACAGCGAAGCCCAAAAGGAAGCAGAAAAAAAAAGGGGAAAGAGAAATTAAATAACGGGCACAGGAGCAGGAGAGGGCCAGTGACTAACAGTGATTAATCTATCAAGAAATATTACATCTGGAATTATTCTCAGAGAAAGGTTTCAAAACTTCTTCCTAAGCAGGCAGTACCATTAATACCCCTAAATTATAAGTTTGAATCTCTCCCTGTCTTTTCTCTTTCGTATCTCCTGTTACCTGCAGGGAGTTAGGTGTGGACAGTTCCTGCTGTCCTGAGTGGAATTACTTCACATTTGGTAAGATTTCTTGTCCGTTAATTGAGTTTATGAGCTTCAGCTTGCATTTTCAAATAAATCCAGGAATAACCATGTAATTCCTCATGGGATATTTCAGCATAGGATTTTTTTCAAACCACTGGGTGTATCCAAGTTCTCTTTAAGAGAGGGAAAGAAAAAAAAAAAAAAAAAAGGGGCAGCAACGTTCCTAATCCTTCATTATTCCTGCAAGAAATAATCTTTCCCAGCACTGATTCCATCCCCTGTGCCAGATTTAACAGGGAAGGCAGAACACAGTAAGTTTCTTTTAGAGCTGGTTTCAAGCTGCCAAAATCAACCACATAAACAAACCAAACATGCAAAGTAGGTAAGAGAATGAAAATCACCCTAATTCTTCTTGCAGAGATAAAATCTTATTGTGTGTGTGTGTGTGTGTGTGTGTGCGAGAATCAAACTTGTTTTGTCATTTGTTTTTCATTAGTACTAAAGGAACTCGAGACTTTAAATCACAATTACACACAGTTACAGCCAATCTGGGACTCTTGTTCTGGATGATGCCTTAACTTCAGAAATAAATAATTAGGCTTTGCAAAGAGGAAGATGCCATACATACAGAAAGCAACGTCTTTGTTGTTAAAGTCATGCTTTTTCCCATCTGCTTTCATGAAAAGCTACTAATTTTATGATATAGGCACAACAGACACCGTGATAGCATTTTCTCCTGTCTGAAAACATTGACGCGATGGTGAATATTGGCATTCATCCCCGTCTTGCATGCCTGTACTGAAAAGATGGACAGCAAACAGTTGACATGACTCTGATGGGGATAAAAGTAAATTTTAAAACCGAATATATACTTGAAGACAAAAAGTTGAGACAGGATAGCAGCTCGTACAATTAGGACAAATCCCTTCGTTTCTGATCATCAATAATATGTTTTGTTGTTTGGGGTTTGCCCCCTCTTTCTAAAGGAATCAAAGGGAACGTTATTTGAGGGACTTTAACAAAGTTTCAGAGTCTGTTTACTCCACCAAGGAAATGTTTTCCACTTAAGCAGAACATTCATCTAATTAAATTAAATTAATCCATTCTATATCCCTAAGGTAGGAAGAAGCCACATTTTCATTTATTTATGTGTTATTTTCCCTAGATTCTGAAACTAGCGGCAACAGGAAAAAAAAAAAAATTGTAGTGGAATTAATTTTGAAGATGCATCTGATTTATGTTACTGCTTGCAGCAAAACTATTCCCTTTCCATGGTTAAAGCTTCTTCCCTGATACCTCCCATCTGCAAGGGAAAGTGACTACAGTTTTTTCCTCTTTATGGGAAAATGTTTCCAGCAATCTCTCACTTTTACATAATGGGATTATATTAAAAAAAAAAAAAAGAAAAAGAAAAAAAAGGGAATTGGAACTGTCATGACTATTTCCCTTTTGAGGACTCTCACCAAGTTCTGGCCATGTTTCCCTGCCTAGGAGTTCATAATGTGCCGTAACTAAATTAATGCTGGTGAGGATTTTCTGTTCCTTCTAGAAAAATATTAAAAAAAAAAATGAGTTACTCTCTGCAACTGAGTTAACATTGTGCCAGTGACAAATACTACTGCTCTGACATGGATCTATATGGTTGATTAGGATATCTCGCTGCTTGGCCTCATCCCGTTGAGATAATGCTCCCATCTCCTCAGTTTCCTCTCTTGTCACATATCGCCCGTAGGAAAGTGTGAAGCCAATCTAGGTGT
>VZRN01004257.1:890013-907828 GCA_013397935.1 Dasyornis broadbenti | reverse complement strand
AATCAGGGTGTCAGATGACTCTCAGATCGTAACAAAAAAAAAAAAAAAATCAAAATACGGCGTTGAAAGTGCAGAGCTGTTCTTTTCAAGATTTGTAGCCAAGAGCCCCGTTGGAACTCAAAGGAGAAAAACCTCTCTCTGTGCGTTGCTGTCTGTGGGTCTCTGAGAAAGTGCCACCACCCTAAGGTTTCAACTAAATCAAAATTAACCGTGTGACATACCAGGGCTGGAGTTCTCTGCTGCATCAATCCCACCCTTAAATTCAAACATAGTCAATTTGATCCTCCTAAAATCATCACCAATCACGGGCGTGCTTTCGGTGCTGCAGTTTGTGACCCTTGGGGTGAAGCCATACAGTGGAAATCTTTGTTGGAGAGGACGTTTTGCATGGCCCTTGCTCGTGGTAAAATGGATCAGTGAAACCTGATTTGAGCCAGTGGCTCTGGGCATGGATTGGAAACTCAAGGACTGTCAGGATCTATGTAATATTTTTGCAGAACGAAGAAAAATTTGCCATTAACTCACAAGTGTTTTCACTTTGGGTATATCGTGTATCTTCCTTCTCAGCTATAAACAACAGGGTTGCAGTCACATTATAATTCATGCGCAAAATATTTGCATTTTTCCATAAATGTGTTTCAGATTTCGGCTCGTGCACTGCAGTCTGGAGGGTATCTGTATTCTCTAGATCTCATTTTAAATTGAAAATATGCACATTTTCGTTTTTATCCAGCCAAGCTGTTTGTCCACACCAATATTCATGCTCAGATCAGCGGAAGTGATTTGTCAATTTACATCAAACCCAATATTTGTAGTCAATTTGTTCTTTAAGGAATAGGGCTGGGGTTCTGCCAAATGCTTCTTAAAAGATTTTTTTTTGTAAAATGCCAGTCTTCTTTTTCAAGCTCCTAAATGGTTTCACAGTAGTCCTTATCTGATGAAAAAGTGAAAATATTCCTTACATATAATTAAATCTTACATACTTCCAGCACTTTCCATGGAAAAAACCCCAACTTTGTCTGAAAACACATCATCACTTCTAGCCAACTTTCCTCTCAGCATGAACAGTGATCACAGTTCAGTTCAGACACTCTGAAACAGAAACCAACAGCAAAAACACGTGTTCAGATCCCACTGGAGTTAACAACAGTTTACAGCATTGTGAAAGTTAAGAAAACCTTTAGTTTGAAACAAAGAATGCACGATCTTCCTGGCTTTTCGAAATGTGACGTTTGATGTGAATGATTTGGTCACTAACGGTGATGCTGTTGCATCTGTAAATTAAAAAAAAAAAAAAAAAAAATCTTTGCTTTTAGAGAAATAAAATAACAGAGAAAGCCAATATCATGATATTTGGCAAATTTATTTTGTATAGTTATTAGTCACCGCTAATGAGCAGCCCTTCTGCTATAAACTGACAATTACAACACAGAAATGGAATTGAGTTTTTGTCCAGTAGATCCTGTATAATTCTATGATTTTTTTTTTTAATTGCAGTTTGTTTTTTCTTTAATGAAGACAAATATTGTCCACTGAATAATTCCCTGATTCACAGATGCACCTCCCAGACAAGAACTTGTATCACTACTGAGCTGGGAGACAATTGGCGAAGAGTTTCTCTTATCAACTCCCTTGTTCAGTTGCCAAAAATAGAAGCAAATGAAATTCCTTTAATTTCACTGGAGCATAACTCCAGTGCCTGCTGGAAAGAGCCACAGCAGCAGTTTCAGATGTGTGAACATTAAACAAAGACGCCAAATCCATTTTTGTGCTGCTGACAAGAGCTAAATTAGAAATGAAGGTCCAGAGGTGTGAGCCGGTACAGTTTGTACTTCAGTAAAATCTTTTCTGTAAGACATTGTATGTTAATAGCAAATATTTTACAGTTTTCATCAAAATCTGTGAACAGCTCCCCTCAGCTAGAAAAACCAAAGGAATGGGAATGTGTACAGAAGAGATACTCTGTTGTTTAAGACTAGTCCAGCCTTTTTCACTCCGCTTGAAGGAGCTATAAGAAACCCGAGAGGATCAGGTGGTTATTCATTCACAGGAATTTACAGGATCAGGCCTTTTTTGATGAGCGATGCTTATTCAAAACTCTTTCTTAAATAAATGTGCAATACCAAAATTTCACTGCAGAGTAGGAGAGGATCCTGGTTTGCTTTATTTATTTAAAAAAAGTGTCTGTAAGTGAATGTGGCTGTCTTAAGCCGTGCCATAAACTCTTTCATTTACTCTGTGTGCTTTCTTACAAGTGCATGCTACCGGAGACAAAAAGGGCATCCAAACAGCTCAGCGGTGAGCAGATTCCCTCCTTCGCTAAACTACACAAAAGCCCAAGACAAGAAGTTGGTTTTTTTTTTCCTTGCCTTCAGTTTGGTTTTACTCTTACAAGTCTATCTCTGAAGACAGACGTTCGGTTAAATAAAAGCTGAGACTTTTCTGCTTAATGAGTAGACTCAGAAACGTGGCTTTAAATGGGTGTGGGGGGTGTGAATCCCCACTAAATGTGTGTCCCAGGAGGGGCAGCAGGTGTAATTCTCGTGTCTTCCTGAAGGTCTGAAGGCAGGATATCAGAACTGATCTTTCAGTGTTTCTGGAAAGCAACCTTCACCCTACACAGGCAAATTTGTTTTCAGAAGCTCTACAAGCTCCATCACCTTTCCGCCTGCTGAGGAATATTTCCAAAATAAAGGAAGGAAAAGGCAAAGGGCATATCAGTTGAGGTTCTTAGTCCCTAACCTAAACTGGTGAAGGCAGTTGTACTCATTGATGGGGTCTAACCAACAATAATTTCAGTTTACAGACTCCTGCCCCTCGTTCAGGAACACCTCAGCCAGTGCTCGTGTCCGGCTGACTTTGGGCAGTGCCCAGGATGATGCTCAGCTGAAATGCACCGGGATGTGGTGATGCTGCTCGCCACAGCCCAGCACAGACTATCCCAGCCAGACACAGCGGTGCAGAACAGACTCAGGATCACAAGGGTTTCTGTGCCGCAGAGCCAGCTCTTTCCCTGGAGCACACTCTTCAATGTCGTGTTTCTCTGACCAGAAGAAGAGGGGTTGAAGACAGCACCCAACCACCACTCCCCTGCTATGCAAAGGCTTCTTTACGTTGTGTGAAGCGACCTTGAAGTGACCCAGATTCATAATTACACCATTTCAAGAGTGCTTTACAACGCCAGAGCTCACCGGTATAAAAGGGGCGGGGTAGCGAAGCCCCAGAGTTCTTCAGTATTTTGGCTTTGCATACCTTGTTCCTTCTGCTTTTGAAATACAGCACGTGTTATTATAGATAGTTATATCTGCATATTACAAGCAATTACTGGGCCAAGTGCTTTTCTTTGTCAAAGTCATTGGCAAAACTTACGTTATCTTCAGAGCAAACAAGCCGAGATCAGATGGCTGTGTGCACTGTGAGAGCGAAGTGCGCTGCAAAAAAAAGGGAGGTGGAAACTGCATTCATTTAAAACACGTGCTCTTAAGAAAGAGAAGCACCAACCAAAGGCTCATAGCAATATAATGAAACCTGACTTTCCTTCGAAGAACATGTTGAGAAAAACCTTTCATGTCAACTCTCAGCATTGAAATTTGGAAAAAAAAAAAACCTTAATTTAACTCAACTGAGGCCTTCTTGTCACATTACCGAAACTTGAAGTTTTTCAGTCTCTGCAGTTTTGGTATTTAAGGTATAAATTATAACTTTCACGGTGTACTTGAATCATAGAGAGTAAAGATGACTTTACAGCTATTTCATTGGTTTGAAAACAGTGCTTTGCTCAGGTTTATAGCCCATTAAGACACTGTGTTTTCCCCTGTGTGATCCCCTCCTGTGCAGTTCTAATTTCATTTTAACTCTATGGTTTGAACACCACACATACAGTTAGTTTCTATCAGGAATGAAAGCTTTTTCACTCAAGGTCAAATTATAAAAAGTCTGTGAAGCAGGATGAACAGATCATTTCAGATCAAGTAAAATGAGTCAAAACTCTGTTTCTAGACATTTTTTTCCTATTTCTAAGTCTCATTTGAGCCACTCTAGAAATGTAATAACTTTTTCTAAAAAAAAAAAAAAAAGTTAATTTTTTTACTATTAATGTTATTCCTCCACATATACTGAAATTAATTTTTTCGCCAAATTACAGCAGTTATCTACATAGATAATTACAAAATATAACGAAGAACTCCATTAGAACTTCACCAATGAGCTCTCAGCTCAGGAAAATGAAACAGTGGTGATATAACTAGTGTGGCACAAAGAACTCTAAGAGAATATTGAAGGGGTTTGGGGATTTTTTTAAATGTCCACTAGAGCAAAAGTTCACTTGCGGTGACAGGGGACCTGTCTGGCTGATTCCATTTGTCATTCATTTAGAGAAGTAAAGAGCTTTCCGTGAAATATTCTTGTTTCTTATATTAGGAATCACGAAGTTCATAAATCACCCCTGGGGTTCTGGAAAAGAGTCATTTGTGTATCCATCATCCCGCAGTGTTTAAATCTTCCCCAGTGAACTGTGTGTCATCTCTGGCTTCGATTTTTGTCATATATCACATCTTACCTATGGCTCGGGGAGCTGGAGGGCTGGGTCACTGTGTCTTCCTCCTGATACTTGTAATTAAGTTTTAAAGATGTGTCTCTAACCTTGATGTTATCTTCCTGAAGAAGGAGAAAGAGTTCATGAATAAGACACAAATTCTGCTGGATAAATTCACTGCTTCAACATATTTGAAGGCAGAAGTGAGATTTTTGTAAAGCCCAACAGGTGCAGCTCAGAAAATCAGAGAGATTTGTTCTTTAATAAACACAGCAAATGTGAGCCAAAAGAGCCAAGACAAAGCTGAGACAAGTAAAAGCTGGGAGTTTGCTAAGTAAAGTTAAAGTTATTCAGTAGCTGTGAAGTAGAGGACGTTTCAGGAGTGTATAGAGGAGAAGGAAAGGAGAAGAGGGGGAAAAAACCCCAGTCAGGACCTGTTGTATCAAATATCTGCCTCCGCAGAACTCACCTGAAAAGGCACCCACCCATCCCTAGACGTGTTCCTGCTTTGAAGGAAACCTATTTAAATAAAGTAAAAGTCTCTCCAAAACCAGGAAACAAGTGAGATCATCCAACACCCATCTCTAGAAAACAGGCTCCTCCTAGGGGTAAAGGAGAGAGCAAGTTTTGCTGAATAAAACAGGTTTTAATCATTTCCAGTTAAGGTGCGCAGGAGAGGGGAGAGCATTTTCCAGTTCACTCCTCAAGTTCCCAGCAGCTTTGGCTGAAGGAGCCCAGCTGGGAACTACAGACTGGAGGACACTGGAAAAAGAAAGATGATGCATGGATATAACTGAGCTCACTGAAACAGGAGATTTCCTGCACCTCTGGTTATATTCTAAATTCTGACTGTTGTTATTTAACTCAGAGTATTGTTATTTACGTGAAACTGTACCTTTCATACAGAGAAAAAAATCTGAAGATTCCTTGATTTCATTTCTGTTACAGCAAAGTCAGCAGTGTCCATGCCTTGTTATCCGTATTTTGAAAACCGTATCAATTGCCCAAATTACCAAGAAAAAGTTGGAGTGCTAAATCTCCAAGCAGTGAAGGCCCTGATTGGATGTATTTTAAAGACACACTTGCCTTAATTGGAGCTGAAGACTTATTTTGGCATAAATTTTTATTTCTTCAGCGAAATAAGTGTTATATTCAAGTTTTGGCATGCAAATAAAAGCAGCGTGGGATTAGGCAGCGTGGCGTGCAGGTACTTGTCAGTGAATCACTAAATGATGAAAATGCTTAGCACCTCTGGGTGTAAAAATTCAGTTTTTGTCCTACTTACTCATTTGATGGTGCTCTGTCTTATGCTACCTCGTGTTAAAGGTGTAGAGCTGAGGTTTCATGGATTTGGGAGAAAGAGTGCATGAACAACTCTGAAGCAGCAGAAGAATCCTCTGCTCTTTCCTGCTGGGCTGAGTTACCTCCTCAGCAAATTGGATCAGCAAATACTGCTGCTCTTCTGCAACATTTAATTTAATGTATTTTTTTTTAAAAAAGGAGAAAGGGAAAGCAAATGGAGAAACGCATAAGTAAACAGTATCAATTTAAAAAATGTTCCCAGAAAAAAAGATGTTTAGCTTCATTTCAGAGTATTTCCAGTTTTATGAATTAGTATTTAAATGCTGATCGTTTCTTCTTTCAATCATCCTTCTCATTTATGATTTCCAAATTATTGCTAATTTGACTCCTGGTTTTTTGTAAGGAAAAATCACCAGTAACTTCCAGATGTAGAAGGATTCGGAAAACCATTAAATGAGACCATCAATGCTGGTTATGTTCCAAGACTATTTTCACTTCTTATTCCATCTTGATTTTCTCCCAGCAGCCACAAATGAAAGCATGGCCATGGGATAAGCTACAGAATCATGGAATCTGATGAGTTTTGAAGCAGCGGCTACAAGAGCTAAAATTCAACAGTAATTATATGCAAGTTAAATACAATCGAGGTACGTTGGATAAAACCTCCCAGGCTTCCCTATTGGCCCAAACACTGACAAAAAAAAAAAAATATAAAAAACCCCTCTTGCTCCTCTGTGATACAAACCATACATAAATCCCATGAGTCCCTTAGAGCGATCTGTAAAGCCCCAAACTATGCTATACTTTGGTGGCATCGGCTGGTTACCATTTCACAATTCTAAGAACACAATATTTAATTCTTCTGTGCCTTTCCAGCATGGCATTCCCTTCCAGCATTGAAAAGTCAGTGGATGAGTCTTATTTCACCTTAAAAGGTGAAGGAAACATTGCACACACGCTACCCACGGGAACACACATCTGTGACAGCAAAACACAGCTTTTCATGAAGCACAGAGTTGCAGGTCCCGTTCTGCTCTGCAGTTGATGCACGCAGTGAAGACCCTCCTCTACCTCATTTGAAGATAAATAATGCAAATGCGTTTTGGCAAGTATCATACTTTAGATAGATGTGGTTTTGTAGATTTGCTTCCTTTTACGTAAAGCCGGCTTCAGCTCCCTGGAAGCCGTTGTGAATTTACCCAGGCAGTCAACACAAATGCTAAAATATGACTTATCTGATTAACCACAAGAATGCACGGCGGTTTGAATTCAGAATATTCGCGATCAATCGGCTCAGTCAATTGCATCTGGGAAAAGGTGTCAATGAAAGATATTTGAAGAGACGAACTCCAGGAAATCGTGGTCTGTTTGTGGCTATTCCGGAAGTAGAAAAGAGGGACTAAAATCTCTCCATAGCCTACTCCAGCCAGATTATTCTCTCTGCCCCACTGAACACCCGTAAGCACAGTCAACGATTAAATTAGCTCTGCCAAGCTCTGCTATTTGTGTTGGCCATTTTTATACACAGCAGGCAATAATCATTGCTTAATGAGCGCCTCGGCTTTAACACCGGGTGCGATTTGGTCGTCAGGGGATCTATTTTCCTACTTTTCAGAGTTTTCATCCACGTCAGCTTCCATCCCCACCAGCAC
Organism: Dasyornis broadbenti; assembly: GCA_013397935.1. Taxonomy (NCBI): domain Eukaryota; kingdom Metazoa; phylum Chordata; class Aves; order Passeriformes; family Dasyornithidae; genus Dasyornis; species Dasyornis broadbenti. Next base: position 900,340 of record VZRN01004257.1, on the reverse strand, counting down.
CACCGATTTCTCTCCTGAGGGCTGCGCGGTGAATGCTGATCCCGGGCTCGGCGTGGTGCGCTGATTGTCAGAAATTGTCACACGCAGGCTTCTGCGTGGCTGTGCAATCAAAATGTGATTTTTGTTACGTTCCTTGCATTGGAGATCACCTCCAATTTTCTGTTACACATCATCCATACCCTTTGCAAAGAAAGGTAAATCTCTGTTTAAAGTGTCGCCGTCTCAAAACTCTGCCTGGAATAAAGAAAGGAATTTATTCACTGTATTTACTGTCAAAACACCACACAAAAGAAGCAATTTTTTTCCTATACTAATGAAAAATGCCCAGAATATAAAAAGCTTGATTACATACTATAAAGGGCTGAGTTTCTGCTTCTCTATTCAGTCATTCAAACTGAGAGAATGTTGCAAAATCTTAAGAACTAAAAGCAAGCAAGAAAAAACCACAACTTCTGCATACTTTAGAAGAGAAAATCCAGTTTGGAGAGAGTTGCAGATGAACACAAACCCCTGCTACAGGCATTTTTTGGAAAAAGACAAATAAACAAACAAAGCTACACATGACTCTCTTTGACAGATTTCTTTTTCAGCTTAATGAACTTAAGTGCAACCAGATGAAGCAAAAACATGCATTCCTTTTTCCCAAAAAACACGAGAAGATCCCGTTCCTTTCATGTGAGACTTTTAGTCCAACCTGGAGCAAACACAGGGCTGAGCTCTAAGTATTCACTTCTGTAAAATCCTGTTAACAAAGGCAAATATGAAGCAACTTGGGAATAACACTCCAGTGATAGATTACAACTTTCAGACTAGTCTAGAGCAGCAATTCTGTAAAAATTACACCAGCTTTGACTGCATAAAATAGATTTTTTTTTAAAAAAAATATTTCAGTCAGAAAGCAGTCAAAGATGTGGGAATACCCTCACATTTACATAATTTCCATTTTTTTCTATAAGCACCAAAGGATAACTTGAACTGTAAACAGGGAACTCCAGAAATACTGAAAATGGATTTCCAAACTACACTTATGACTTGAATGTTTGAAAACACTGCTGTAAAACANAGTAAGATAAAAAAACCTTCTTTAAAAAAAAAAAAAAAAAAAAAAAAAAAAAAAAAAAAAAAAAGGAAAAACCCAAAACAAATATAATTCAAAACAGCACCTTCTGTACTTTATGTCAGTTTCCATCTCTGGGCTGAGGATGATTTGACTAATACAAGGCAAGAGAATGCAGAGCATTCCCATTTTTATACGTCCTGTGATACTCACAAATATTACAGAAATGCTACAGTAAACAGAATTAGTATTTTCAGTCCGCCGTGGACATGAAGGAGTTTTGTTGTTTTTGATTGTGGCATTTATTGCTGTTAATAGGATTAATAACTCAGTAACTCTCCTGGCCACCTACAATTGTCTTGAGAGCATTGGCCAACTTAGCAATGTGAGAGAACTTACAAATAGCTTTATGGTAATTATTTTATCCAGAACTTAGCAAGACTGATTAGGGTGCATGCTACTAAATATTACTGGGATTTGCTTGGTAGCGTGATGGCACAGAAATCCCAGGCTCTGAATTTGCATTCCCTGGTGAAAATTTGGTCTCTTTTTGCTCTGTGTATGATCCTAATCCTATGGAAGTTGGATGGCCTCTGTTCTGGTGAACATCAGGGTCCACATCTGGATAAGGGTTTTTCTGAGTTTACAGACAAAGTGCACACAGCAGGAAACATCAACCTTATCAATTTGCTTCAACAGCTCCGCTTTGCGCTCGTGGAAACACGTTGCTTCACCTTTTTACTGCACACGTCTCACAAGAATGATGTGAAATTAGGAATTAGCCTCCATGTAGCTCTTAAAACCTGCAGTCAAGTATGTAGGGATAATATCAACTGCCGTTTAAATTAAATTGCTTGTTCTGCAACAAAATTCTACAACTTTCAGAAAGAGAAAGCAGAAACCAAAGCTCAGGCCAAAAGAGCAATCATATGATCGAAAAATATTTGCTATGTGACCTTGCAGCATCCATGTTGCTATTCCATCCCCCACCACCACATTTTTTAAGTCCTCAAGAAACCCCCAAATTTCGGGACAGGCACTCATGCTGCACCTATTTTTGCACCAGGTGTGGAGAAAAAATGACACATTTTGGTTTTTCATTAAAATCTTGGTGCTACACTCTCAGCACGTGTTCACCCAGCCAGATAACGGCAAAGGAGGAAAGTGATCCAACAGCGCCTGAAGTGCGGAACTTACTCTGCTGTCCTCGACTCCTTCAGGTCTGATGTCCGGATGAAAGATAGAAATAAAGTCACATTTGTTAAGGAAATGGACATATTTTTCTCCTAAATATCGACATCTCCTCTGTGCAGCCCATCTATGAAAAGAATCTAGTTTGAAAAATAGCAGTTTAGTGCATAAAAGATTACTCTCTACCAAAATTTCCCCTACTCATCCAAATTGTACCTGTGGCTTATTGACAGCGCCTTTTACTGCTGTGTATAAATCACCCGGGGAAGAGGCAGGGTTGTGTCAAAAATAATTCATCTCTTCAGCAACGGGATATGGATCTGCATATCTGTGAAAATTAAACAGGATAAACAAATCACCGCTTTTAACTTCCTGTGTTCTCTCAGCTCTGCACGAGGAAATGGCTGATGAGGAGCAGCTCATCACCCGGCTTCAGCTTCCTTTACAGGCAAAAGTTTTTCTTCATTTTCCTGTCCAGAAGGATGTTGGAACCTCCTCAGGTGTTTTTGAGGCTGAGCTGGACAAAGCCGCAGCCGAGCTAATCTGCCCGTTGGTGACAGTCCCGCAGTGAGCAGATGGTTGGACCTTCACAGCTCCCTTCCAGCCAATGTTTCTGTGATTTTCCAGCAGCAAACCAGTCTCATGGGTGAAGAACTGGAAGCTAACATCACATTTCTTACTCCCTCCTTCCCAGCACAGCATGATTTTCCTTGCTAAACGCCCTTGCCCATACTAAGATTTCCCTTTGGAATAAAAATCGCATCATTTATTTCTGAAAAAAAAAAAAGAGTTGTTTATTGAGGTGCCCTGACTTGCAGAGCTACAAAGTTAAAATCTGATAAGCTTAAGGAACTGTCTCCTTTTTAAAGACAACCTCATCAGGGAGGACTATAGAAGTGACTGCAGAAAACCCAGCCGGGTCTGGCCTTTGGAATCTCAGCGTGTTTAGGGTGTCCCAGGTGCATGGATTTCCTGTGTCTCCCCTGCTGTATTTCCCCTACCCTGGCAAACAGGACTCTGGGCTGATTCATCAGAGCCTCCATTTGTGCGTTAAATTAAATTAATTGTTTTTCTCCGCCTCAGCTTGTCAGTAACGCTCAACCAAGGTATGGTCACAGTGTGTTCTCTCTATTGTGCTCCCCATGCGAAAGAGAAAATGCAGTTATTATATATACCCATGCATTTAGCTGCTCTGCATTTACTACATTCCGATTTTAATGCTTGAACTGGGAAAACTGGGAAAACTAGTACCCAGAATTTTAAGAAAAATGCCTCGATTCATGACTGATAACTGCTGGCTCGGCCTGTGCTGTCGCACCTTCTCCTGTCAACATTTCTCTTCCTTGCAGGGGAGAACCAGTTCTTGATTTTCTTCTTCCTTGCGTTTCCTCATGGTTTATTGCACTTGCTTCTGTGTAGGACCAGAGCTCTGCTAGCCCCTTTTCGCACACTGTATTTTAATTACCTTTCTAATTTTCATTTCGGTGTGAGTTTTCTTCACAAGCATCCTCATTTTCCTCCCTCTTTCTAAGCATCTGTGTGTCTTACCTGCTCAGTGCAGGGTATCATTTCTACAGCACTAAAAATTATATCTGAAAACAGTTAAGCGTGAGTTTTCCTCAATTTGTTGAGGCTTAATTTAATTTCTTGAACTACTGCTTGTATTAATATTCCCAGCAATTTAAACTGCCTAACTTGGTATCCTGTCTGCCACTGGAAGTATCTAAGGCATTACAAAGAGCTACTAAAAAATAAGAAATTTTCTATGCCAAGCTAAGTGAAAGCAACTGAGTTAAATAATTAAATGCTCTACTTCATTAAGTTCTTCATAGAATTAATATTACAACTTGAAAAATCGATTCTTTCCACAAGATACAAAAGCAAAGCAACAGAAATGATAAGTGTTATGCATATGATGACAACAATGGCGTTCAGCTGCCTAAATATATGCATTTAATGCTATTTTAGATCCTCCCAAGGTGTTTAAGATGTATATTGGGACAGCACACTGGGTTGAGGACCTCCACACTTCCAGAGCAGCACCTGAATGCTGCTAAAGAAGTGTCAGATCAGGGTGATTTGACAGCTGAATCAATCCCTAAAAGTCTAATTTGTTTTTTAGAAGAATGTGTGTGTGTATATATATCTGTATATATATGAGATAATGTTACAAATTGGAAACCAATAGAATATTCTACAAACATAATTAAGACTCAAAAATATCAACATTTTAGCCTAGCTTATGACAGAAAACAATGGAAACCTCCCAATATTCCTTCACGGAACAGAAATCCAAATTTGGTTCTCCCTGTCACTATATTTATATTATTTTACTGCCTAAGATTAATGGAGCGTAGACTGGAGGCTGAGATTCCCGTCTCTGTCATCCCTTTTCAAATCACTCTCCTTCCAAAATGCTTAAAATTTTTGTGCTGAAACCTTCACTCATTTGACATCACCATACATAAAGATTTATGTTAATGAAAAGCTCGATTACATATTCATGGCTCCGTAGGGTGAGAGCAGCACAGAAAGTTTAGAGGCTTTTAGAAGAGCACACGAATTGCTGTAATTTCTGTGTCCACAGCACATGGCTTTCCTTTTTGGCAATATTAGGATTTTTTTAGAAATTATGGTAAGTTATCATTACCTACTGACATTTGTGGGTTTATTTAACCATCTTAACTCAGTCTGACTGCTAAAAAAGTTGCAGACAGGAAGTAATTTAAAACTTGGCATTAAAGTTGGATGCAGGCCTTTACTAGAACAGGACTACTACTGTTCCTGCAGTCATTGTGGCTCTTGATAGAATTTAATTAATTGGATATAAAGACTAAAAACATTGAAATGTTACTGATATCCAAATAATGTTCAACTAATGCTAATTGTTTCAACTTTATGTCTTCAGTTTCCCACTGAGCCAAGTCATGACTTTGGATGGCGTGAAAACCAGAGCAGCAGCGCTGGAGTCGCGCAAGGATAAAAAGTATGAGACCAGAATGAGATCGTTTATCTAGAAATGTGAAAAGGAAACTTCCAGCTTAAGAATTTAAGTTTGAGAAGTCTTTCAACTGCTCCCGTGAACAAACAATCCATTGCCAGAAGCAGTAAGAGAAAAACTGAATCCATTCACGTTTTACAGAAAAATAACTTACTACAGGCATTGCATAAAAAAAGACACCCTGCCTCTATAAAGCAAAATTTTATTCAAGCTCAGGCAAAACTCATCTGAAGGACTGAGGTATTGAAGAACCAGATTTCATTTGAGATAAATTTTTTGTTGTTTTTAGGGTGAATTTCAGCAGGCGTGCAACAACTAATGGTTACTAACCATGAGGAATACATTACAGATACATTTTCTTCATTAACTGCTTCTAAGATATCAAAAAGAGATACAGGGATCCGTGCCTATGTGTATCACTGACATGATCAATTGGGTTATAAGTGAAAAGTTCATTGTTATTTTTGATTCTTCTGTCTTAGATTAATGGGGATTCAAAGGTTGTTAAATCTTCTGCATTCATTAGGTTTTCAGTAAGTGGAAAATTCTCACTGGCATTACACTAATGAAGTACCCTTAAAGTCAGCTGGTATAAATTGTGAATGTGGCACATAATGACTTTACTCAAACACATCAAGAGGTTTAAATTCAGGGAAAATTCCAGAAGAGCTCTATGTTTTTAATCAATTTAGTCCAAACCATTTTTTTTTTCTCCCTTTCAATTGCCAAGTTGCAGCTTAATTAAAATGAATCAAATTTTCATTCGTTTTTGAAAATTTATCCACAAACAGGGGCTTCATACAAACAAGTCCAGTCTTCCTTTTTTCTTAGTAAAATTTGTATTCAGATTTATTTCCATCAAATAAAATTGCCAAAATACCAGCTCTGTTTCTTTCCTTTTGAGCACGTGAGTTCACAAACAGTAGCTGGGTTTTTTTACCAGAAAGCCCCACTATTTATATCCAAAACAAATCTGTGCAGATTGATTTACTTCTGAAACAAGGGCTAACTAGTAAAATTAGAAAAAAGCGGGGACACAGGGTAGTGAGTAATGTCAGCCACAGACAAAATCCTGCAGTCACAGAAAAAACCAAAATAAAACAAAACAAAAAACCCCCAAAACAACAACAACAACAAAAAACCACATCCAAAAACAAAACAAAAAACCCCACAAAACCCCCCAAAACCCCACTCAAAAATCTTATGTGTACTTGTAATACATCGTGATTAGGTTTTATGCTATTTATTCCAGGAAAACTTGCTTATTTCCCTTGCAAAACGAGACACAGGCTATGTCTACACCACAGTCAGCAGCATGAGTGCAGCAAATGTGTCCTTACAAAGATAAACTGAAGACATCTAGCTCAGGCATTGGCAGGAGAAAAGAAAAAAACCCAAGCCACCACCACACAAATACATGGCCTAATTATCCTGAGTCCTGACTGGGACCTTCTGGTTGGTATCTGGACTGACTGGATTGAAGCAGGATTTCAGTTTTTTTCCACGTCCCATGGAAACCAGCAGGGCTACTTTAAATTAGAAGCCTGCTCTGAACTAGGAACAGCTTTTCAGTGCTAAATATTAAAATATTCGGACCAGGTTGCTCGGATTTAAATGTTGCCTTCTCAGCTCGCTGCAAGGAAGTCTGCGCAGCTGGAGAGCAGAGTCCAGGCATCAGGGCCTGAAGGATATCAGAGCCAAAACAGGTAAATAATGAGATTCTGGGCTCATCCCAGCTGTGATTCCTTCTCCCTGGAACTGCAGAGGACGGAAGAACCACGTTGGAGCTGCACATCAATACGAGCAAACGGAGCAGATCCCAACAGATGAGAATCCACCCTTGCTGCAAAGGAGATACAACAGTATTTACGCAGGCTCTCAATTAAATACTTTTTGTGTGAAGATCGGGGCTCCTCACAATAAATGGCCTTCTGATGTTTTCAAACCTGAATTTCAGTATTTTACCCAACAGGAAAAAAAACAACAAAACAGCACAGCTCCACAGCAGAAGAGAATTCTGTTTATCAGCTTGAAGGTAGACGCCATTTCCACTCACTCAAGGGAATTTCACCTAAAATTTGGTATTGTACAGCTCATGAATCACTTAAGCCTAAAATATTTTATAGGCCTGTAGTTGTCCTCTCAGCAGATGATCCAGGAATGCAAATACAAGGATTTGGAAGCCTCTATATAAGACAGGTGATGAAAAATTATATATCTCCTCACCATTTCATTTTCCTGGGGATATTTCACCTCAAGGGAAAACTTACCCACTCTCCTTTCTCCAACATTCCTCCCAAACCAAAAAATCAAAAGGAGACTTTTTGGGAAGGGGTATAACTTTGGTCCATCTCTTCCAGATTAATGCTTTCAGCTGGAATGGGAATAATATTCTTCCCGAAGCAAGACTTACCTGATACTCAGAATGAGAGCTTTCAAATGGCCGGGAACTGAAATCCCACCACGAAATGACTGGAATACACGGCTAGAAACAAGAAGTGCCCCTGTTTACATAAACAGGCTTGAACTACCAGCAGGTTTTTTCAATTAACACTGTCACTCTGCCAAACACTCATGAAATTTGGCAGAAAACGTTGATTCACCAATCCTGTGTGAAATTTGTCCCCGGAAAACACAATGGATAACAACGGCCGTGGCAGAAAAGCGCTGAGGCACACAAGGGCCTACAGGAATTTTCAGCACTGATCAATGATAGCCAGCAGAAAATAAAGCAGACAGAGTATAAACTGTTAAGAATATTAAGCTCAAAATGAGATTGCTTTGCAGGTCTGGTAAATTTAGTGTTCCCTAAAGCAGAAAGAGTATGCAAAGAGGCTCTTCATTGTGAAACACTGACCTAGTCATTCTGCTTTATCAAACTGAAACAGTTTTCTGCTTGTCCATCTCAGGAGGCCTCAAATATGTTAAAGTCAGTGGCCAAATACCAATCCATTCACACACCCACCCCAAAAAGGAATCACCAAACGAAGTGTTTAGCAAACGGCTGCCATCAAGCAATATTTTGACAAGGAAAAGCAGTGCAAGGAGGATGAAAGGCCCAGACAAACTGCAGTATATAAACCACCACTATTATGTTCTGATAGCCAGAGCATTTTTGCTCTAATGATGTTGAGAAAACAAAATTCAACAAGTGGCATCCAGCAAACACATAATCAGAGAATGCTGAAGTGACTTGGGGTTTGGAAGGCAGTTACTTCAGGAGTGAGTTCACTGTTTATGTAGTAGAGTTAAAAATACGTTGAGAAGAGGGTGTAGAATGACTCGCTAGATGTCTTCAATAATATTTCAGCAGGTACCACACAAATAGTTTTGTTAGTATTGGCAAAACTAAATAAACCCTGAGGAGAAGTATGACTGGAAAAAGCAAACCTTGTGGTGTAAAATAAACACGCACGTCAAAATCAAGCACCGAGCTCACTCAGACTCCTGACAGAAGTCTAGAGCAATGAATTGGCAGCCCCAGTGTTTATACTGCTCTCACTCTGCTGTGACTTTAAAGGAAATTTCTTTTTTAGCTAAAGCTGAGACCTTGGGGCAGGAAATTCTCCATCTTACTGATGCTCAGCTGTAGAAAAGGTGGCAGCTCGTCCGTTGTTCATCTCGTCCCATCCTATCTCCCAGCATCAAGGTGATAAAAGATGATTCACCAAAACAAGAGCTTGTGGTGATTTTTTGCAGTTGATTCGGAATATAAAAGCACAAACGGGAGAAAAAACTTTGAGCGCAGAGTTCAGAACTACAATTTAGAATTATCCTAGAGATATAAAAAAAATTAATTCTCAGTGAGATGAAGGTGTGGATTTATATGCCAGCCTGGAGAAGCTAATCCATACCAAACCAGCAGGAATTGCTGTGGAGAGGAAAAAACACATTCTTGCTATCAGCCTTAACACAAGCGTACAATTTTTGAGTCTTGTCCGGATCCAGATTTTCAAAAATCTCCTTCTGAGATGTTTGCTTCATGTTATTCAGATACTAATTACAGGCTTTGAAGGATTTTGAAAGGCCGGAGGGTTTCCCTTAAAAAATGAACTCACATTCTAGGGATTTTGCAGTGTTTTCTGGGATTCTTGAATGAAAAGCGACCTTGTACAGGAAAAAAAATAAGCATTTGTGAAATGTTACATGAGTGAAGGGTACGTGAAGTGTTTTCAGTGCCTTCAGTAGGACTAGATTTAGAAAAATCAGAGAAAGGGGGAAAATAAAAAATCCCAAAGTCAGGCAAGCTGCCTTCTCATCTCCTGCTGTGCAGGCAGGCAAAGCCCAGTGCGACAAATAGCATCCTTCCTAAAACAGTTATTATGTCTGGTAGGTGACTCGCTCTCTCTTCTAAATCACACCAGTAATGCCAGTAGGAATTATTGACTAAACCACATTTGCTGAGACTTGCTTGGATGTCAATAGTATTGAAAGGAAATTGCAAAACGAGATCCACGTAGCCCTTTATGGCTGTGAGGGATTTTTCTGATTGAAAATTACATCTAGCTGTGGTAGGGTTTGCATCCGGGATGTGGTTTGGATGTGTCTGGAAATCTAAATTAAAAAGGCAGCCTAAGAGCACCCAGCAAAAATTGGGCACGTTAAAAGTGCTCCAAGTTCGACAGAATGAATTTCTCCTCGTTAGCGTTATTGACTTCTCCTACCAGTAAAATCTGCCCGCATTGCATGAATATGATTTACATTCAGAAAGTTCTGATTAGATGTGTGTCTCATGTTCTCCACGAAGTTACAATTTCTCTAAAATATTTCATGGCTGCTGTTGAAGAGATTCATCGTGGATATTGGACAACAGTGGAAATTGCTGCATAAAGATTACATTAATCGTGAAATCATCAGGCATTAATTCTACCAGCTACTCAAGAGGCCAATATTTCTCCTTTATGATTAGGGAAGGACAGCAAAGGTTGCCAAGCTTATCAGAAAGTCAGAAAACAGACTGAGACTAGAATTTGAGGACTATGACATCCAGTCATCTGGAGGTTTCCACAGGATTCAATAATGATGGTTTTATTAAAATCTGCGTGTCCCAGAGTCCTGACCAAAAAAAAAAAAAAAAA
>VZRN01004257.1:846405-880173 GCA_013397935.1 Dasyornis broadbenti | reverse complement strand
AAAAAAAAAAACAAAACAACAAAAAACCCAACTCCTAAGAAAAATCATCTCAAAAGCCAGAGTTATTAATTGTGTCTGTCAGAAACAATGCATCTTCCTTAGAAGAATAAATTTGCGGTCTCTCACTCATAACTATGTGGGCTCATAATAGAGCAGCTGCCCCAAAGCAATACATGGTGGAATGACAATGAGGTTTTACAAAGACACAGCCCCTTTTAGCGGCATTCCACTGGGAAAAAGCAAATAAATGACCCAAGTCTTGCATTATCTACTCAGAGTAGTCACAAAGTCTAAGGAATTTCAAGAAAAGTTGTTCCAGAAAGGTAAGGAACATTTCACATGGTTTGTGTGAAGCTCAGTACCTGAAATTCAAATTATAAAGCATCATAATCTCGATAGATTAATACAAAACCAGCATATCGAGGTGGAAAAATGATTTAAATCTACCTACAGAGTTGTTTTACATCACTGACATTTCATTCTCCCATGCACAAACACTTTCTACCAGAACATTTCGGTTTTCTCTTCAGGTCTTTCCCTCATGAGCAACAGAAGCTAACATGACATCTTGTCGCATCTGAAAGATTTGTTGTGGAAGTTTATTTAATTTCTGCTTGTAAAAACAATCACCCAGTAGAATACTTGGTTCTGTTATCATTGTTATTTCTTTACTTTGCTCTAGAAGACATTTTTTACAGCATGGACACTAAACTGGGAGCATAAGAAATGTTTCTCTCATGGAAAAAAACCTCAGAAACCAACCACCACCACCACAAGTCGCCATGGGACTAGAAAAGGTCTTTTTGACATCACATTTTTAGTGTCCAGTTCATGACAGCATTTCCTCAAAATATTTAATATGCTCAAAGGATTTTCTTGAAAAAAGTAAACTGTGGAATGCTTGGGGTTTTTGTGGATTTTTTTTTTTTTTTTTTTTTTTTTTTTTTTTTCATTTCAANTTTTTTTTTATTATTTATTTATTCATATCAATCACAGGTAAAATCACTGTACAGCTTCTTCCAGAGTATAACATTTATATTTGCATTATGCTGGTTATCATCCCCTCAGATCTCTGCTATGGAAATATCAGGGTACAATTATGAGAGTTATCTTTGTGCTATAAGCCAGACATGCACTTAAGCAGATGTTCAATTTCATGCTTATTAGAAGTCTCATTGAAGCAGTGATACTGAATTCTATTATCTGCCCACTTTGCTGTCTTACTCCTTTTACTTGCTCCTGTATTTTAGCATCCAGGGCAAAAATGAGCAGATTTCCTACACGTGTCTTCCAAGAGAAGCCTTTAGCTATCCGTGCTGTGAAATTTAAGCATTGCTTCCTTCAATAGACTGTAACTTGTTATATTTGGAATAAACTGATGCCTTTTGTGCAGCTCTCTGCTCCATATTCTGAGCAAACCGACGCAACACGAGGCTAACGTCCATTTTTTTGATGCATTATTTTGGCTGCTGAGTGCACACCACACCGGAGGTCATACCCCAAAATCCACGCGCATCATCCTGCCCTTGCATAGGTGGGCCCAACCGCCGCTCCAGGTGTAAAGAGAATTTATTTCCCGTGTCACAAGTTAATTCCCCGTCGATACGGGAATGCATTCCTGCTTTTTCAGCTCGTCTCTCAGAGAAGAAATGCTGCATTGTTAGCAGCCAGCAGCACCCACGGATACCCTCCCAATGGCTCCACAGAGAGCCCGAGCTTCCTGCAGGAGCATCTGGATTGCTGCTGAACGGCCATCTGTGTTTCACCGGGAACAGGATTAGAAAACTATTTGCCAGATAGAACCTTGGGAGATTTTTTTTTTTTGCTTTTTTTTTTTTCTTTTTTTCCCCTCCTACCCCCAAAAGTAATCTCTAACTCTTAAGAGCAGTATCTGGAAAATAGAGCTGTAATAATGACACCTGGAATTCAGGCATTTCTCAGCATTTAAACAAATGTTCATGGACAAACCTTGGTGCATTGTTCTTCAAATTTTAATTGTAGGGTTTAGTTGTTTGGGGTTTTTTTTTTTTTGTCCATTCCTTCTTTCTCTCCCCTCACTTGCATATGGAAATTGCATCTTAAACTTGCAGGCTTTTTCAGTGTTCTTTGCTCCAATATTTAATAAAAATACAGACCAGTCCCTAATTACCTGGATCCACTAAACAGTTCTTGAGAGGAAAGAGGCCTTTACAGTTCTGTTTAAGTAACTGGAACGTGCCAGCACATCACACTTCAGGAGATGTTCCTCTCAGCAGATTTGGTATTTCAATATGTGATCGGGCTTGTTGCAATGGGAAGAACGACAGAGACTTAAGTAAGAGCCAGGACAAAATATTAGCTGACGTCTGGAATAAACAGAATATCTCAGATGGGCTGACCTTACAGGATCAAATTATAATGGACTAGACATACAACTAAAAACAGAGTACAAGAAGCATTTGCTTTGCCTTAGAGCTCAGATTTGAGGGCTGAGGGAGGAAAGGGGAAGAGGGGGAGAGAAAAAAAATTGTGGTCCTTGTTCTGACGATATCTTGTTTTGTCAACAAATACTGTATGAAATTAAAAGCAGAAAGAATAAAAAAACCTTTATTTTTTTTTTCTGAGAAGGAGGCAATGATCTAGAAGACACAAATATCACCTACAATTCAGAACACTGCTGAAAAGCACACATAGTTATGCCAAACAGAATCACAAAAATTAAAAGGAGGTCCAGAAAAAAATGAAAAGCAAAAACATTTATCATACTCGCTTAAACCCGAGTTTCCTACTAGTTTATTCATTTGTAATAGAAGGAATAAAATCATCATTTAGATTAAGGATACTTTGATAGTGGCGGTGTTGTTGTGGTAGACCTTGGGTCGGAGCCAGGTGTGGATATGGACAGGCAATGGCAGAGGGGAATAGCACCGAGTTCTGCCTCACAAAAGGAAATTTTCAGCTCCCCCAGATGCATGCCCAGAAAGGCAGAGCTCAGCTGGGAAATATTCTGCCAAAAAGAAGTGTGAAGAGATGACATCTTGCCTTGATAAGCAGTAGATGAACACTTCCTCTAAGGGTTTATGGAATAAGATTGAACGAAGCTTTTGCAAATTAGTTCCTCCTTAACAGAAAAAGGATCAGAATTAGGCTTCATTGGCCTGGTCTTGGAAAGAGAAAACTGAAAAATTCACCAAGCTCTGAATTCAGCTGAATCCAAGCTGAAGCAGTTGAGGTACAGGAATCTCCAGGAGGATTTGATTCTCTCTAGGGAAAGATGCCACAATTATGAGGAATCCGTAAAGTGAGGAGGGACTGGGGAAAGATGGAAAAGGTGGCAAATCTCAAGAAGATTACTTGGAACAAACTGAGATCCTGCACAGAATGGAAGAAAATAGCTCCACAGGCAGACAAATCTGACTTGGACATCAAAACATGTAGCAATAAAGCAAGAACAGCCATCATCGGTGCCAGACTGCGTAAAGTAGAATGTCAAGAGGAAACAGAGCTAGAGATACAAACTGGTAACAGCATTGCTTGATGGGAGCCAGAGGGACTGGAAAAGATCCAGTCCAGAAGATTGGAACAAGCTGCATGAGAAGTTGTGTGTACAGTAGCAAGGATGTCTCAGTAATCTATTGCAATGCAGAGTTGCCTGTAATTAGAAATCTGCAAATGCTGTAACTCTGGAAAGGAAATGCTTTGATGACTGAAGTTTTAATAACGCATAAAACTCTGGCTCAGGCCCTAAAGGAGCAAGGGTAAAGTACAGCCAAATTTAAAAGAAAGAGTTGGATCCCAACTGACTTTGTATATTTTCTTTCATAACATACCTGGCTTCTTAGAAGGAGCAGAGAACAAAGGGATCCTCTATTGGGATTTAGCAAAGCATCTTGGTTTATTGGCACATCAAAGTTACTGCTTAAGCTGAAATTTAAGAGAACAAGAGGAGGATTGTGCCCCCCATAAGGTTAAAGGGAAGAGCTACTGGCTGGAGGGAGCTGAGCGCCGCAGCTCCTCACGGAGCAACCTGGGGACAAACTTCGCTGAGCTCATTAATAACAAATTATTAATGAGCACGCCAGCATCTCCACATTTGGAAATGCTATCTACCAGCGGCCTGCAGGAAGCCCTGGATGGTCTTAAGGAAGAGAATAAAAGAAACTGCATAAAACAAAGTGAAGGGCTGTGCCTTTGGGGACCGACAAATTTGGTCATCAGCACAGAGCAGTGAAGACAAGGCTGTGCATGCTGCTCAATCACACGGTGCTAGGAACCACGAGCGTGACGTGTCTGAGGAGGAATGGAAAGCAATCCTGGGACCCAGCGAGAGATAAATCATGGCCAGCCAGGCACAGGGAGGGCAAAAGCTGAAGGAAAAAGGTACAACAATTTTTATGTGAAGAGGTGAAACGAGCTGCTTTGCTCAGCTTTGTGAAAAGCTGACAGGGAATGTGACTTCTTTCTCCAAATATAATAAGAGTAAAGTAAGGAGCAAAAAGCCAGAGTGTAAAAGGACAAAGCCAACACAAGAACAAAGGATGTCATGAGCATGTTCAAAACAGAAATTAAAAGAAGGTCTATAACCACTAGGTAATGAGGTTTGAACAGCTTTCCAAGGAAGCAAATTAGATCTGTTTCTAAGGCATCCTTTCTGAATGCAATTAAAAAATAAATTGATGTTTACTAGATTTTAATCTGCTTCCTCAGGCCTTTTTTTTTTTTTCCTGGTGAGGTAAAAATAGGATACAGACTATAATTGATTTCATTTCTGTTGTTTCCTTGTTTGTTTAGGAAAGGTCTGATTATTTCAGCATTGGAAAAGCTTTGAGTATTTTGGGGGTTTATCTTGACTTCGGTCACACGTATTTTGGATGAAGTGTTTTGATTGTATCTCCATCAGGTCTTCATCAGAAATCGATCACAGATATTACAAATTGCATGAAGCAATTGTACAGCTTGAAGTATTTCTAGTGGGTTCCGTGGAGATGCTAGAAGAAATTCTAACCCTCCAGAATGACGGGAAGTGGTCAGTGACTGATCTTTCCTCAACAAACAGAAAAAATAAAATCTTACAGCCTTACTGCATCCATGTTTCATTCCTTCAGATCCCAAGGCCTCAGAGCCCACCCAATGCCTGCTTCTGCAAATATCTGAATGCCAGATTTACCAGCTCTGTTTTTCCTGTCCTTGTTTGTAAGACATTTGAAATATTTCCTTCTGTTTCAATGGAACCAACACCAGTGCAGGACTCATCATTATCTAGGACAAAAATGAGAAATGCTGACTGTCATGCACAGATAGCACAGTTATTTTTTAAAACAAGTTTTTTGACCATCAGCCATGTGGAGAATGCTTCTCTACAGAGTGAAGAAGAAACATAAAGCATTATTGGTCACTTTGCCATCTGTGTACTGCCTCACCTCTTTTGCCATTCTCGCTCAATATCAATTTTATCTTCGAGACGGAGAATCCAGAGCAACATTCCAACAACGCAGACCAATTCTGCCTTGCGTGGTTTGCTGACGCTGTGTGGAGACCACAACAGAAGGCCTCAGGTCAGTGGGACCTGAATTCATTGTTTTCTGCAGATTGTTAGGCCTAATCTGTTTCCTCCAGTGCGTTCAGCACAGCGGAGAGCACGTACAAAGTTTTCAGGGAGCCTTTCATATTCAAATCAGGTAAACATCAAGCCATATACATTCATGAACACAGCAGTAATTGCCGTGCTCTGAGGACACGTTGAAATGACATTATCACTTGTCAGCAGGATACCACTGGCTGCTGTCATTGACAATTCACATTCACCATCAATGTTAAATACCCTGCTTACTAGTTTGTTAATGACCCGAAAAAAAATCAATGATTTAAAGCACTTTAGGATAGAGGATGGTACCTTATATGTTTGGTGGATAGCCAGGAAAGCAGTGTGTGTACAATAAAATATTAATTCAAAATAATGGGTCTCTTAACAGGAATGGATTGCACCCGCAATAGGTAAATGAGATGATGATCAGAAAAACAGAGAAAATCAACGAAATAACTCTAATTAATCCAACAATAACAGAAGAGAAGATCAGCACAGTCAAGGCTATTCCTTTACTAATGTAAGATTTCCATTGGACAAGAAAATATCTTACAGAACCCTGAACAGTTACTGAATTTTTCTTACGATCCAAAAATTTTCAGAGGTGGCTGGTCTTCCTCTTTCTGTGGTAGAAAAAGCTGGGGAAACAGTATTGGTAACGAAGAAAAGAGATTTATGGAACAAATCCCACGACAACATTCTGAAAGGTGATGGATGTTTGGGGTCTTTTTCCCATGTAATGATAAATAAAATTGGTTTGCTCTTCTCCGGTGCAATAAAAGCCCAGGAGTGTTTGAATCCACGGATTTTAAATGTCTTATTTTTAGGAAATACTACCGGATATGAAAGCAACATCTCCAATGTGTCCTGGTTACTTTGCACACGCAATTTTGACTCAGACAAACGCTGCAGTAAGTTTTCCACACGTGTTTTGCCCTGACCCCATCTGCCTTGACAAACACACAACAAATGATATCTCTCGGTCTCTAATATGCTGAAACAAAGACTATAATTGTTTTTCTTTTCAACTTCTCCCCGTTTCAAGAATTTCGTCGTAAATTTCTCTTGAATATTGGAGTTTTTTTCCTTACAGGACTTTGAACGGCACAGAACATTTCATCTCAAAGAGAGATAATTAGCAGGTTTTGGGTCCTGGAACAGAGAAGTTCCATCTGAGCTGCTGCAGGAATAGCAAGGGGAGAGCTATTTATGTGAGTGAATCGTAAGTGCTTGTCATTCAAAACGAAGGTATATTTTTTGTATGCATGGCCTGTTACTGCTGTGTGCATGTGTAGCAAGACAGATGAAAAAAAAAGAAAAAGAAGAAAGCAAATACTACGCATATAACATTCCCTCCATGTGTTCATTTGGGTTTATTTAAGGTTTTCCAAAGAGAACAACCTGGAAACATCAGTAATATTTTGCAATGCTTTGACCAAGGTATTCTTTAAACTTAGATCTACAACAAAAATCAGAATTCATGTATCAAGGCAGTTTCTTTTGTTTTCAGCTACCTCCAGAAAGAAAAGGAAGTGCGCAGGAGGTAAAAACCATGAATTCCTCAGGCTTCATCTTGATGTGTTTTATTAGCCACATCAGATATGGGAGGAGAGTGGCAGTTGCAGTTAAAACCACATTAAGCACATTCTATTTTTTTTTTTTTTAAATTAAGGAAGCTATACAGAAGGACCATGAAATGATGTAGGTAGGTGTCATTTCAAATTCAAAGAAACCAAATCTCAGGAAAAAAAAAATGTATCTTGAAAGACTCAGCTCATCTGCTATTAATAAAATGCCATCTGCCATTTTATGGTGCACATATAAACAGCAACAGAGAGATGCCAAGGTAATTTGGAATTTCTAACTGCAGCTAGGCCAGACCTAATTTCATTCAAGGGATAAATGAGGAAGTCTCCCTTTGCCAACTGACAAATGTAATGATTCATGATTAATGAAATCTTTTCTACTCCACAGGCCTTTGCTTTCACATGCCTCATTGTTATCAATGAAGTGAGGGAAACTGTACTTTCAGAACCGAGCACAGCAGAGGAAACAATACACCCTGGAATGACTTGGATCAAATTCTTACTGAAAATCAGAGCAAGCAGTGATTAGAGAAGCAGTAGCTGCCTCTGCAGAATTCTAGCACCATGTACTCAGTCCAAATATAACTATTAAAATTAAATCTGATTGGAGAAAATTGAAAATTAATATTAAAAAAAAAAATGTTTCTGTGGTAGAAAATTTATTTTCATGGAAAATTTTTTTTCCAAAAATATTTATATTTGATGGTGAGCTTCAAGGGAATAAAACCTACCATTCAGTCTTATGAATGAATTCTTACATGTGAATTCTATCTTTATTCTGTTTTCCCAGATCAGAATATTAATGCAGCAATAAACAATTCTAAAGAGTCAGAGTGTTTATTTCCTTAAACTCTCACTTTTTTCCTGTGGGTATCATCTATCCCTTCCTTTGCTTTCTAAGCAGTCTAACTAAGCAATTTCTCATGTTTTTTCTTGGAGGGGGAATATATTGGGGAACGTTTTTTTTTACAGGTGTTTCTCAAATTTGAATTGAAAGGCTCCAAAGTGAAGGCTTTCTATGCATCCAAACTTGAAGGACTCACAATATTTATGACTTGAATGTGCCCTGTTCCACTCGTTTTGTGGTCAGAGAGATTGAGCAGGAGATTCCAGTCTCTTTCAGCACGGATTATCGTGGTGGAGAAACAGACCATCCATTCTTGTGTCTTAAGGAAGCCTCTCTTCAACTCTACTCATCTGTTCGTTCAGTTCTCTTTCTTCCTCTTTTTTCACAATCCTGACCGATTTTTGCTACAACAATTCTCTGCTTTCACGGAAGCTGATTTCCATTTTCCTGCCCTCACTCATTCTTCCTAGCTGGAGATGCGTTTTTCCCATCTCATGCACCAAGAACAGTCAATGGCATTTTAAGAACCTGCCTCTAGGTCACGGTGGATTTTCAAGGCAGTTCACAATGGTAAAGCTGATGCTGTTTGGTTTAAGGTCAAGAGAAATTTTTCAACAAGTCCAGTGGCTGCCCATTCGACGTTGAACTGTCCTACCACCTCATCTTTTTTTGAGATAACAGCGAGAGTCATGAGAGAGTGAGAAGTGACAGGTTTGTCACTTTGATCAGGCAAAAACCCCTGGTATTCTATATGAAGTCACAAAAAAGCACCATTTGTTCACCCAAATACAACTATTAAAGTTAAATCTGATTGGAGAAAATTGAAAATTAATATTAAAAACCAATGTTTCTGTGGTAGAAGCATGTTTCTTCCCGGAATCCTTTTCCCCAAAATATTTATGTTTGATGGTGTGTTTCAAGGGAATAAAAGTGGTATTCGTGAAAGACTCATTACCCTTTTAAATTAACATTTAAAAGCCAGGCATAGCAGTTTCTTGATTTTATAACCAAGTTACCCAAGCAGATAAAGCCAAATCTTGCCCGCTGATTGCTCCCTCAGAACCAGACTTTCCTCCCTGCAGAATCCCTGCGCATAAGGAGTGGGTTAAACTCACTATTGCCTCGTATTTCTTACAGTGAAAGGTCGTTTTGTCTTCCATACATCGTGATCTCTAGCAGAATGGGAAAATACATATGGTCACATAAATAGATGATATTTAAATAAAGGAAACAGAGTAGGTGTCGATGAGCTGGAGCCATAAACTGATTAGAAAGATTAGCATTTGTAAAAACCTGAATGATCAGAGATTGCTATGGGGTGTACAAGCACCTGATTGTAGAAAGATTATGCTCTAAATAAAATTTCACAGTGTTCTCCTAACTTGCACTGCTTCACAAGACCAGCAGCTGGAGACAAGTTTAAAGTTAAGCCCGAAATTTGAGAAGCGGTTATCAGACACCGGAGGGGAAGAAAATCTGAGTCCTTTTGCAGACTTGTACTTGTTGAAAATTTAACGTTGCACAGGATCCCACGAAGTTTAGGCTGTTGGGTTAGGGGCCAGGATTTGAACTTGCAAAGACAGCTCAGATTTTGCTGCCAAAACACCAAAGCTTTTGAATAAGCAGAGTGGATGCTGAATGCAAACAGCAGAAATTAGTCATAATAGATGGAACACAACAAGGGAGACTCAGATACTTTCTTCATGAGGGAGGTCAAATACATCAAAAGGCATATCAATGATAGAGAAATCACTTCAAGATTACTTATAAATGTTTATTTCTTGCAATTACTACATGATTAAAAGCAGAGTTGCACAGCGCTCCAAATGTACAATTGCTATTGACCTGATTGTGATTTTTTTCTTGAGCAACATAAACCTTAAAAGCGAAAAGATTATGAACGTAAACATTAGAGACACTTGCACGTCAAGCTTGTTTTCCATGTGTCTGTGATCATCTATTCCAAATCACACAGCCAGGACAGCACGAGAAATCAGGTCAGCAAGTGCACCTCCCCGGAAATGATATCTTGGGCTCTTCTGTAAGGAATCTTTTCACAGTCATCTTTAGACAGAAGTAAATTTGCATTGTTCTTGTACTAGAAAAGATCCTCCTAAAGGTTTAGTTGTTAAGTTAGAACATCTGAAGTTTCAGCATTTGTATCAGGAAAGACACAGAGTAACTCTTTTCTTGATACTGCTTCGCATGACCACTTCATGACACCCATTTCTGTAATGTAAGAGGCCTGTAAACACTGTTTACTTCATAATCTAATTTTAAAGGCTTCTTTGGATGAAGTAGAAACTCAGAAGAGAGAAGAATTAAAACAACAGAATAGATGAAAAGTAATTACACCAAGAGACTGGGCTAATTTTAATCTGTAAGGCCATATCCAAAACCAGTAGTACTTACGGGACAACTGTTTTCATTAAGGCCAAATTTAAGTTTCCACCACATAAAAATATAAAAGCCACGCAAAGAGAACCTGTGTCTCTTTGAGAAGAAAGGATTCCTTCATTTCCTTCTATTTGACCCATTTATGAGAAGCTGAAAGATAAACTCGTGCCCCTTGTAAATCACCTTGTGCACCAAACCTTAAATGTATAAGAGGAACTAAAACAAATGCAGAATTGGCATGGACAGCAAAACGTGGCTCTATAAACTTTAAAAAAAAAACCATGGTAGTACCACTGTAGTTAATAATGCAGTGGTCTGGTTTTGTAAAGCTATCATCAATTGCCAGGAAAGAGAAATAAATCAGGCAACTCATCAGCTTTGTCCATCTGCAAAAGTTCCATGTTATCACTTATTCCTTCAGAGCAAATCTGTAGTTAACTGGGATGGTAACCCATTTGAAAATACTGCAGAGTAAAAGGAATGTGAAGAACGCTGAAACACGATGTTAATTCCTTGATAATCATAGCTGAGAATGTACCATCTGAATGGCAGGTATTTACTTCAAATTAAAGCATGGGATTTCAGTGCCACTAAATAATAACGGTCTGGTGCCATATTCGAAATAAAACCATTTCAATATCAAGGCATAGGAGCTACTCTGAGGAGCTTAATTGCTGGAATGGTTCCAACACAGCTGTTCATTCCAAGGAGCCTCGAAACTGTTAACACTTATCTAAACAGGAAAACACCGTGAAATAGAACTTTATTTACAAACTCACACGGCTGCAAAAATGAGCCCTCCTTAAACTTTCGGGTTTTGGCACTATTTCTCTTGAATATTTGGCAGAGCTCATTACAGCAACGTGCAGCCCTGCGATTGTTGTTTCTCCCCATTTCGGCAAAAAGAGCCCAGAACTTCCAAGGGAAATGATTGCAAACAGTCTGCAGACCTCTGCCTACAGGAGACCCAAAGGGAATAAATCTCCTGCCCAAGTCTTTGTCATCTCAGTTTAAAGCGCATTTGTGGAAATCCTGACAAGGATTCCAGTAGGACCAAGGCCACAAAAAACAAAGGTGCAGATATTCATCTTGAAACGCTCTGAAATAAGTTGGGACGTGGCTGTTTGTTTAGGCCTGTGCAGGTTTTCTGGCCAGCCTCAGCACAGGTCTGCCAGGAATGCGGCTGGAATTGGAGCCGTTCAAAAGACGGGGTAGGTAACACCCAGGAGGCCCAGGATTTTAGAAGAGATTTGTCCTCTCATTTGCACTGGGGTAATGTGGGAAATCAGATCCAAGAGGTGGCTTCGATAACCATGCAATCTCCCTTCCCCGAGATTTTAATTTCTGAAGGCAGAGGACAAATATGTCATCCTTCTTTCTGTCTACTCCATTCTCATGCAAATGGCGTGGAGTGCTTTCCTCTTAATTACCCACCTTCTTGCCAGAGCTGTCAAAAAAAAGAAAAGCTAACTTTTTGGATTTATTTTATTAAACTTTTAGTATTCAAATTTATGGGAGTCTTCAAGCCTAAATCCTCATTAGCGCTTATCAAATAATTAATGCTCCAGAAATTAACTAACTGAAACAACGTGCACAACCCTCATCCAATTAAGCAGATGGATAATCCAGAGTGGAAAAAAACTCCAAACCCACAACCAAACAAACCAGCTAGAACTCCTTTGCTGCATCCATGAAGGAAAAGCATAAAAACATAATGTACAGAACATCTTTTAGATTCAAATATTAAGCCCACGAAAGTCAGCTGTCCACTAAAGTGCCCTGCATACGAGGGGATGTTGGTGAGAATCCCACTTTCAGTCAAATTTCCCATGCAGATTTACAAAGTTTTCATCCCTTCAGGAAGCGGTTAAAAATATCCATCCTCAGTTGTTTCTTTTTTCCTGTTTTGTTGTTTCAGAAATAGGTGGTTCACCAGTTCCAAACAAGCCATTGAAACACATCCAGTGACTTAAAATTCCATTTAGGCATCACGATATGCCCAACTAATAAATCTTGTCCACTTTCCGCACTGAATCAAAATTATGGAATTTTTAAATGAAATTTAGTCTCAAGATGGTGAATAAGAGTAATCAGTAAATCTCGAAAGCATTGAAAAGTCCCTCCTGCCCACCTGGAAAACCCCACGCCGTGGAGGCCCTGACAAACGGCAGAAATCCAGAAAGACTTGGGGAATTTTTGTCTGGGAAGACGGTACTGGAAGCTCACCTAAAGATGTTCAGACTTAGAAAACTCAGGCTATTTAACTCCTCATCAGACCGGCTCTCTGAGGTTAAGCTGGCTGGAGCATGAGTCTGTTACAGGTGGCATTTCTCTACAACGCAATTTGGACAAAAACACGCATTAAAAAAAGGCCTTACAGTCCCACCAGCGGCCCTCTTCTATCTGAGGCCTCCCTTTTGTCCACATAAACAACTGATGAAGTGATCACAGTCCACCCTAAGCCCAGGAGAAAGACCAAACAGAATGTGGGTTTTGGCTGTCTTCCACACAGTTAGTGACAAGGAAAGACTTGAAGAAGAATAATCTTACTATTCTGGCAAGAAACCTCTTTTTTACCATTAAACATTCCCGGCTGATTTTCCACGGAGGGGAAAAAAAAAAAAAAATCTAAAAAAAATTGAACAAGAAGTGCATATAAAATTAGATTACCTGGAGACAGCTTTAATTTCTATAAAAGCGTAAGAAGTTTTTATGTGACTGTTTAATCTTTTAACGGCTGCTCCTTTAAGTACTCATTTGCACTAAATATATCACATGTCACCATCCTTATGATCTTCCTGAAACAAAAGAACATCTTCCAAAATGACTAGCGCTAGCAACATTAAAGCAGCACCTACTGGCATCATTATATTTAAGTATCTGAAATAGACATTACTGTCAGCAGAATTTTTTTAAACCTTTCCCCCTTCTTTTCCTTACGAGAGGTTATTAGAGTTACTTCAGTGTCCTGTGTCCTGTGATAAAATGCTGGAAATGAACTCCTAAAACTGGCAATAAATACCTGTAGCCCACGAATTTGAGTTTCTCAGATCATTCATGTGCCTTAAAAAATTGTGTTCAAAGCACATTCCACCGACTACCTTGAAATTCTTAGCGGGCTGCTGACACTGTTCAAGTTTCCTGGAAAGAATAAAAAAGGCAAGGGAGAGATTCACCCAGAACACAGCTTGATCTCCTTACCCACACTGAGTGGGGTTTCTTCTGCATGGGCTTTTGTTCTTAAAAACATTAACTGATGTGGAAAGAGGCAGTCAGCTCTAAATTCTCCGGCTTCTGTCCACAGTTTTTGGCGGTGGGGTGGTGCTTGAATGTTGGCATTATTCATGAGTGGCAAAATCAACCTGGGCACACAATTAAGGAATAAAATCCTAGGTTGTTTGGGAAAGATGACATTTCAGGGGCATTGTCAGCCAGGTCAAAGTGAAGTTTCTGAAGGATTGCTGCTTTCTATTTGCACTATTTCAAGTGTCCTGAGGCTATCAAGTCCCTCAACAGAGGATACACCTATAAAATTCCTTATTTTTTCAAACTGAACCACTATTTTCCTTCACAGAAAGATTATTCCCTCTATTTAAATAATTAAAAGAGTCGCTATTGCTCAAGATGCAAATAAGAGACACCAGAGCAGAGCTAGAAAGTATTTTTTGTGCATTTGCCTCAACCCTCTGACACTCGTGTTTCCATTTGCGTGCCCTGCCGTACACCTAAAAAGTTGCTTTTGTTGCTCAGAACATTCTTGGTTAGCTCATAATCCTACTGTCATGTAAAGGTGTGTGACCGCACCCCAAAAATGCGAGTATCGAGCCTCCTTTAAAAGGAGGGGGAAAAGCTTCTGTCTGCAGGTATTTCCACTTGCCCTGTAGTGCACTGCAGAGGCCACAAGTGTGTGAGATAAATTGGTTGCTCTGAAGAGGTGGAGGCCTTTGTTTCGGGGATCGACTTTAAAAAGCACAGGGCGGTGTGTTCCAGAAGCCAGGTGATGTGGAGGAGTGAAACCTGAGTGGCTTGCTGAGCATCCCTGCGCTGAGGGAATGAGCACTGCAATAAAACACATCTGTCTGTCTCTGTTTACGCACAAAAGAGATAAAAATTGTTAAATATCTCAATATCTTGAAATACGAAAATACAGGGAGCTACACTGTGTACGCGTAATGTCCTGCAAATACAGCAGCCTTGGAAGGGTTTAGGAAACCAGAAGGGTTTTGAAGCCTAAATCCTTTTTACACAGCCACCAGCTAAAACACAAATATATAATACAAAAATAATAGGATAGTCATATTCCCCCCCACCTGCAGAATCCAAAATTAATCAGCTGCTTTTCCAGGCTGCTCAGAACCCTCCTGTAACTTTCACAACCTGCAGCTCCATGTGTGAGATACATTAAGCTTCGCCTTCCCTTTCAGTTCTCGGGCCCAACAATACTCAGCAGGCAGCAGCAGTATATTTAGCAAGAGATCTTATCCATCACCGCTGAAAAAGTACCGGGTGCTGACTGATGAATGGAAGATAAATCACAAGAGCTCTGTCCATTCAGGCAGGGCTGAGTGACGCTGGCAGAACCCTGCGTGAAAGCTCATTTTGTGCCTGCCTGTACAATGTGTCGTTTGTGGAGAGCATTGTTCTCCAATGATATCAGTCCCTTCTCGGTGTGAAGCCCTCTCCCTTTATTCCCTTCCACAAAGGTGTCCGGCTCGTGAAACAGAAAATCCTCAAAGTGAAGAAATGTTATGATGACCTAAAATTCAAGTTCAGATGTAGACTGCCTTTCTTGTCCGCCACAAACTAAACCAAGCGCAGCCGTTTCTCATTTCTGACAGGAGGAGCTTAAAAGGGCAAAGGGACAAGAGCTGGAGGAAGAAGGATGCAGGAGGAGGGCTAAAAGCATTTCATGGGATTGTAACCTGCCATTTACTTAGTATTAACCATCCCTACAACATATTCATTGAACTGGCCAAGCCCCAACAGGGCTAAGTGATAATGATATCTCCAAGTATCACTGGAGTTGATGAACACAAAAGGAAGTGTGATTTTTGCTCCCTCTGCATAACATTACCTATCCTGATTGAATCCAACAAGACAAGCCTTTTTGGTAGCCAGGACAAGCCCATGTCGGTGATGAACCCTGCAGAATCAAAACTTCCATTCCTAAACAATTCTTAGCCAGAAAGCTACTTTAAAAATTACATAGCCTGCCCCTGCTCAAGTTTTAACAACGGGTGCTTAGGGTGAAGAAATAAGAAATGGGCCTTTACCTCACCAAGACCAGCAAAACAGCTCTAGAATTCTGCTTAGCTGAAGGTTTTATTGTTTACTCCTGCGAATGCGGCAAAGCCCAAGGCTGCCAAAGCAGGGTTGCACGTTGAGTTCCAGGTTGTTGTCACAGGCACTGAGGTGAGAGGTGGCAATCCCTTGTGTCCTCAGAGCTGTCCCCAGCTGATGGCTGAGGGCTGCTTTGCTGACAGAGAGCCAAGCTGGGCAACAAGGCAGAAGTGTGGTCCCAAGGTGACTTCTAATGCATTGTGCCACAGATGTCAAAGGGGAGGAAAACTCCCTGTGAAACTGGCGATACTCAATGAACATCACAGGACTGATTGCCAGTTAAGCAAAAACCTCTCAAAAATAGCTTTACCTGCTGTATTCAGCCTCCTGTCAAAGTAATTTTTACACATAACTAACCTAAACCCAAACATGCCTTTTCTGATGAAGCTCTTTCCTTGCCAGAGTCCCAGTGATTGCAGGCAGCACTCCTGTGTATGCCTGAGCTGATATAATTAACATCAAGCGTGCTGTGAAGTCAGAATCTGCAAAGAGACTGCAAGCTCAAGAACTGAGTCAAATTCAGAGACACAGGAGCTGTTTGAGCTCAGCCACATCAATATTCTCCAGTTTGAAGAGACAGCGCACGGAGCTATCCTTAATTCAGCAGTTTCACAGGGCTCCTTTCCATGGTGGGCCAGCAATCACAGCATGCAAAGCCAAAGCATACTTGCACTAGTTTGGTGTTTGCCATCTTTCACAGCAACTTAATAAAAGCAGGAAAAATCGACAGATGTGAGAGATCTCTCCTTCAGAGGGCAGTTTCTTTGCTTTTGCTTGAAGTCCTCAGATTACAGAACTCACAGATAGTCATAGGTACCCGTTAGGGATGGTATACATTAGTCACATGATACATTAAATACTGATATACAATAAATACAAATAATACTCCGTTAAAACATTTATTTTCATTTTCTGTCACCAACACTATAGTGCTGCTGAAGATTAACTTTGCAGGTAGTTTCACTGTTGGATACTTAGATCATTTGGTGTAAACAGCTCCATTGCAAAAATTGTGAAAACTCTACACAACCCTACAGCGGGCACCTTGTATTTGCTAAGGTCACTTCTTCACTAACAAGATGAGCATGCTTCATAATCAAGATTTACTTCATAAAGTAAACCATTATATGTTTGTTTCCATTTATGAGAAGAAAACTTTTAACTGTACCTCTAGGAGCCATCACCAGCTGGTGTTCACACCATGATTGTGAAAAAGCCTTAGTACAGACAAGAAAATCCAAATACAGTCAACACACTGAAGAATAAAGGCAGTGCAAAGGAAAGGATGAAAACAAGACACTCTCACTATAACAGAATCTCAGATATCTCAGAAAAGCCCCCATCTCAGAACTCAGTGTCCACCAGACAAGTTAAATCCAAGCTGTCACTCAGATGATGGGCTCCAACCTGCAGCTGCTCACCAGGGTGGTGGTTCACCCTCTCTTTGGTCGCATTACACAGGTCAAGGAATAGGAAATGGTTACTCCGCTGGCTAACTCCACATCTTAACACCGTCAATGAAAAATAAAACCAAACCCACAAAGTACAGAACCATCAGCTAGAATGTTATATTAAGCACATTTGTTTGCTTAGAGGTGCTCATGTGGGGGGAGATTCTGAGAGATAATTCTTTTACCCTTAGCTTGTTCCTAAGGATACGTGAGGCTTTGTTGAATTAATTTAAGGGGCGTCCGAATAATACATTTATCCATGACAGAAATATCTCTGTGTTAGAAGGAAGGTTAAGTAACTACCTCCACTGTAGAATTAAATACCAATTGTTGTTGCCTGGCAGCTCTACATTGATTCTAGGACATTCAAATTTATGTTGTCCTGGGCAACTCTATATGCTTCATCAAAAAGTGAAAATTTATGTGTTCAGATAGTGACCAGCTATTGGTAGCCTGCACCTTAGGGTATGTGGGTGGAAAGGAGATTAATTAGCTCTTGCATCGAGAAAACAAAAGAGGGAATGTCCATGGATGTTTCCTATCCAGACTTCAATAAAGCATTTGACACTGAATCCCGCAGAATCCTCCCAGAGAAACTGGCTGCTCACAGCTTGGGCAGGGGTGAAGAATCGGCTGGATGGCCAGGCCCAGAGTGCCGGTGAGTGGAAGCAAATGCAGCTGGCAGCCACTCACTGGTGGGGTTCCCCAGGCCTCAGAGGACTGGGGCCAGTCCTGTTCAATGTCTTTATCGATGATTTGGATGAGGGGCTCGAGTGTGTCCTCAGTAAGTTCACAGATCGCACCAAGCTGGGTGGGGGTGTTGGTCTGCTTGAGGGTAGGAAGGCTCTGAAGAGGGATCTGGATAGAGTGAATCACAATATACACTCCAGTGTGGCGTAAAAGAAAGATCAAAAAAAAAAACCAAAAAGTGTAATCCGTCCCAGGGTTAGCTCAATGCAAAGTTAAGTGAGAGCATAAACACAAGTGTCAAACTCCACATCAATATGCTACACCAGCCCACAGTGCACACACAGGCAGTCCCCGGACTCGAGATATCAGATTAATCTACCGCCGTACCAAACCCGCAGTCATATTACTTCTCCCTTCAATTAGTACCAGGGAAAATGTTGCTTTAGTTCAAGTAAACTTGATTTATTCATTTTCTTTTCCACGTGAAATGCTAGGGAAGGCATGGTTTGGTGGGCTTAGAGCCACAGGAGAAAGTACAGGAACCTTGTTATCTTCTTAGGCAGGGACACAAATAAAACAGCAATATGAACGGAGAGATAGATATTGAGCTAAGAGTTAGAAGGTAAGAGTTTATAGCCAAACCCAACCACAGCTTCATTCAAATGACCTTGAGAAGTGATTTCTCCTCTCTGTGCATCTGGCTCCTCATCTGCATAAGCAAACAACGATGCCGACTCCACTTCAAAACGTACTGGGAGATCAAGGCATTATTGGAAACCAATTTAACGTCTGCACCCAGGTGACATAACTCAGCTGGAATGAAATTTCCTCACGGAAGCAACTAAATTTGCAGACTAAATTTACAGACTTTAAATCTAAATCTAATTAGATGACAAAACTGATTCCTCTTCTCCTAAAGTTTGAGGGGAATAAATTAAAAAATAGCAGCTGGTCAGGATGAGCTTGAGTCACACTTTTAGAGAAGGGAAGTTTCTAGAAATGTTATGGAAAAGATCAGCAGCTGTATTCACAGTCACTCTGAATGTATCACACTAACTAGATCATCAACAATTTCCTTTGGCTTTTTAAACATAAGACAGGCAGAAATAACCTTATTTACATAATTACAATTATACACAGTAATGACATTCCATCTTCTAGATATAACAGCTTCCCCAAACACAAAGGAAAAGAGCAGATCTGCGGATCTAATCCTTAAAAGAAAACATTCTACAAAATAACGGTTAATGTTGCTATAAGTATTGTAAGACTTAGAAACCTAACAAAATGCCATGTAAATACAAACGTTCTATTTTTTCTGCACACTAATAATGCAGACATCCATTATTTTGTCGAAATTCTCTAACAGAGCATAATTTGCCTTTTTATTTAAGCAAATACCCTGCAATCTACAATTTTCTTTCCCCAATCAATGTCAAACTTTGTAAAGATGTACCAGGGTGCCTGCATCCATCCAAGGTGCTTGCTGATGAAGTGAGTACAGCCTTACAAATTCATAAGGGCTGCATGGACTGAAAGTTTCCACGTGGTTTTGCAGCCAGAAACCAGAATTTCTACACTCAGCTTCCTCTCTTTGGTCTAGAAAGAGTCTGTAAGTGTAACTCTGTGATGGCAAAATCTCAAAGGTTCTGAAATTCAAGCTTACAAATGACTGACTACAACCAACCTTCTTAAAAAACAGTCAAGGAAACAAACACATTCATCCTTAAATCAATCAGGTTTTTGTTGGTTTTTTTTTTTTTTTTAAAGCAACAAGATATTTTATTTAGTGGGTTACTGCACACTAAAGGTTGCTTTCAGCAAGTTTTGTTTGTGAATTTCCACACTGTGAGTTCTCACTTATTGATTCTGTTTTGTTCTACCCAAAGATGTTACAAGCATTGAAAGATGTCACCTCCCTGACTGGAGATTGTCACAACAGAGGGAGAGCAGATGGGAATAACGAGAAAATTACAAAGATAAACTTCATAGGTGTACAGAAAGATTGGGTTGGAAAGGACGCCTGGGGGACTTCTAGCCCCACCTCCTGCTCAAGCAGAACCAATTCCAAGTTCGGTCAGGAAGCTCAGTGTCCAGTGTAACCAAGCTATTGACTTCTTCAAGGATGGAGATTCTTCCGCCTCTCTGAGCTTATTTCAGGGCTTTACGTTACTCGAAGCAAAGAATTATTTTCTCCTTTTTTTTTCAGCTGGAGGTTCCCTTGTGGCGGTCTGTAACTGTTGTTCCTTGAGTCTTGCCTTTCATCCCATATGTCTCCTTTGCCACTGTATTTTTTTTTTTTTAAACTTGCTGAAATTAACTGAACTTCACTCAGTGTAAGCTCCACAGTAGAAGGGGACCTCTGGAAAAAACAGACGTAATCCAGATGAACTGATCTTGGTGCAAAGATGCTTGTACTGAAGGCAATGTTCACTGGCAAGAGCATGGGGAAAAATACTTATGGCCCACTGATGTTAAGAAATGAGGGATACCGAGGTTAAGTAGGAATTAAGCCCTATTTCTAGATAGTCTTCTTTAAATACATAGCCAGCCTGGAAACATTTCCCTTGAATTTGAGGAAATTATTTTAAATACTCTAGGTAAATTGCAGAGGATATTTATGTGGCTCTATTTTTTTTTTTTTTAATTTTTTTTTTTTTAATGTATTTGCAAGAGAAATTATTTTACATAAACAAAGCGGTGCCCTGGAAGAGAACAGGGAGATCCACATATGGAACCTACACACAGGGAGGTTTGAAGAGGGTTTCAATTGACCCAAAGCATTTTTTTTGAAGAGTAAAGACAGTTGTGTTTTCAGAAAACTTAGAACAATAAAATTAACATAGCAGTATTAAAAGACAGATTGTCACTTATCTCCAGAAGAAGATGGAGTAAGTAAAGCCAAGTTTGGTCTCAACAGGAGCACACGAATGGCACAAAATATTTTTCCATTTAAAATCACTTCAGATTAGAGCATCTGGCACTACATGCACTAGAAAGGACCTAAAATATTACAGCTCTATTTTCTATTTTAATGGATAATTGGTAACACTAGATTACAGGATTTGCAGGTTCCAAGTGCTGTATTTTCATAGGGAAGAGCCTCCTTTCTTTCAGGCTTAATAAGCTTGGCCTATATCAGCTTTTCTCACATCAGTCCAAGTGTCACATTTGGGTTGGGGGAAGCTTGTTAGCAGTAATTACCAGCAGTAGGTTCTATTATTTGCCAAAGTAATTTTCCCTGCTAAGTACCACCAAAACTGCCTCAAGCCTTTAATTTTTTTTGCCTTCCCCCGTTCCCTTTTAAGCGGGTGCATTTTCCCATGATACCGCCCTGCCCGGAGCGGCCGGGGCAGGGGCAAGGCGCCGGGTATCAATGTGATCCTGAGAGATGGGGTCAGCCCCAGCGAAAGCCCTTCACAAACAGACCCTGAACCCTATTAGAGATGCAAATCCACTCTCTGAGTGAGGATTGTTTGGCGGGATAATGGAGCCTGAGGAATTCCTGGGCAGCCCGCTTTTCAGCGCCCGGGCTTTTGTCCGCGCCTTAGCAAATTTCTGCAGCCTGTTTAAACCCCAGCCATTGTCCCCATGGCTTCATTGATTTCTCTCCCTGCCACCAGCTCACAATGGGCTGATATGAACATCTTTGTTACTGCTTTTGTACTGTATATCAGAGTAATGTTTCAGCAGATTGAGGCCTAGCAGGAAGAATTAAACCTGTACTACACAGAGCGCGATGAATTGCCGGATTTACATATCATTTCAGAGGGTATTTCTGGTGGTTCTCGCTGAATGGTGTTGTGTCTCGAAGGATGTAGTCAAGGGATGAAGTGACAGAAAAGGAAGTGATTTAGATATTCACTGACAGCTTAATACAAGATGGGGACAAATTGTGCTGATTCTCCCACCGCATCCTTCCATGGTGTTAAAGAGATAGGCGGAGGTGGCTGCACCCAGATCCTGCGGAGCTGCCGTGTCAGGCTGTGCTCCGCGGCCAGGAGAAAGAAGGGTACAGGAGATTTAACTCGTTCAATAGGAGCTTGCTCTGAAACATCCTAAAGGTGCCAGGGCACACTACCCTGATGTTTTGATCCTACTGTTCTTGGCCAAAAGATAAACTGCTGATTGAGTCAGGTCTTGACATTACACAGGCAACAGATTTCCAGGTCCTGACACGCTGTGCAGCACGCTTCTGAGGAAATAGCTGTGCTCGGTGTGGAACTGCATGACTCGAGCAGCCCTAATACCACTCAACATCTTCTGCAGCTTTAAAGCCTCCTCACAGCCTTAGGTGTTGTTCTTTCTCAAAATTTACTTCACGTCCTGAAGCCAAAAACACCGTGTTCCTATTTCTGTAGCTTCTATCAATTGCATTTTGAAATAATATCTTTTAAGAATTTTTTATTTTTTTAATTTGTCTGCAAAAATCACTATCATTCTAAATCTGTGTTGTTTATAATGGACCGAAGAATATTTCTTAGCAGAAGTAAACTCTGCTGTTTAAACTCATAAGGCTTGACAGTGTTTACATAGTTTACAAATGTGAACTGCAATCCACATATGGATCATATTCTGTGTAATTGGCACTAAAACGATGCAATGAGAAGAGATAAGTAAATAAGTCTGTAAAATGGTGAAGGTAACAGTAGAAACAATAAGCAGTAATTTCAAAGTTTTCAAATCAGAAGAAAATTTATATTGACGTTAAATCAGAACAAGAAATATACATGGGATGCAAGTTCTTTTCCTAACAGTGTAGGGCTAAATCTTACCCTCAAAAATCAGGCATATAATCTTTCCTTTCCTATCATGCAAAGTACCCTAAATTGAGACACAGTGCATAGATTTGGGGGGAGAAAAAATTCAATAACAAAGGCCAAAACAATATTTTAAAGCAGCTTTAATGCTATTTCTTAATCGTGGACATCTCTTTGTGTTAGAAATTAATATTTCCAAAGAGCAGAACTTTTGTGCTTTTCTGCCCTCAGCATCTGGTAATGGATTAAGCAGAACAATCACCTGAAAGAGAACAATCTCCTGTTGGAACGAGTCCAGAGGAGAGTCACTAAGCTGGTCACAGGGCTGAAACACCGCTCTTCTGAAGACAGGCCAAGAGAGTTGCTCGGTCCAAGAAGGAAAAGCTCTGGGGAGACCCTGGACAGCATTTCAGAGCCTAAAGGGGGCTGCAGGAGAGCTGGAGAGGGGCTTTTCACAAGGGCATGGAGTGACAGCACAAGAGGGAATGGCCTTAAACTGAAGGATGTCAGGTTTAGATCAGGTATCAGGAAGCAAGTCTTCACTCTGAGGATGGTGAGGCACTGGGACAGGTTTCCCTGAGGTATTGTGAACTCGGCATTCCTGGAAGTGTTCAAGATCAGGCCAGATGGGGCTGTGGGTAACCTGGTCTAGTGTAAGGTTCCCTGCCCGCAGCAGAGGGGTTGGAATGAGATGGTCTTTAAGGTCCCTTCCAACCCAACCCATTCTATGATTCCATGAAATTACTTGATTCCTTACAGA
Organism: Dasyornis broadbenti; assembly: GCA_013397935.1. NCBI lineage: Eukaryota > Metazoa > Chordata > Aves > Passeriformes > Dasyornithidae > Dasyornis > Dasyornis broadbenti. Next base: position 856,779 of record VZRN01004257.1, on the reverse strand, counting down.
TGAAGGTGTGTACCTAAGAGATTTCTCCGAGTTAAAGAAAATGGAAGCATTCAGAAATGTCAGTGACCACTGCTGAGAGTTACCTAGGAAGCAAAGATACGCATTTGAAATGTCATTGCAGGAGTACAGGACTTGCTGTAGACAGGAAGGGAATCGGGCTTGAAAGAATCAAGTGACAGGCACAATGAGCTGTTTTCATGGATATGCTTGAATAAATGCTGGAATGTTGTTATTTATCTCTATGAGGGTCAGAAATCCATGCAAGATAGACCCCAGCAGGAGTATTAACTTCAGTCTTTTCCTTAAAAAGGAATGGCCTCGTGTTAGATGGGCCGTTTCTACCACGAAAGTCTTTGAGCAGAAAATCCAGCGCCCTTTGGCCATTGCTTACAAGGTTAGCTATTCATCCTGCCCTGATTCCTTTTCAAGAGATCCTTCACCATGAAATCTGGATTTCTGGCTAGGTATCTGCTGATTAACTCGTTTCTAGTCATTCTTGCAAACTCTGCAGACACGCACAGCCCCTCTCCTCAATTGGAACAGAAAGAGAATTACTGAGAGGATTTATTTACAGCAGGTGGATATCAAAGCTGGCTACTGCAGTGCAAGCACGGCTGGCGAGGCGAGGTGGCTCGACACCCATTAAATAAGTCATCAGCCATAACTGACTCCCTTCCCTTGAACAGCTCTCAGTCACTCCAGTTTCTTTACAGTTATTACATGCAGTAGGCAGTGCAAATTCAAAACCTACACTGAAAAATAAATTGGATTATACAAACAGGGTTTTTTGGTTTTTTTTTTTTGGCCGTATTACTTTCATGTTTTTCTGAGCTTTATGGAACATATAAACTTGAAAGCAGCAGCTCCTAGCAAGGCCTTTTTAAAATGGTTTTACATGTAACTTTGTCAAACAGATGAACTGAGGAGCTGGATAAGCCTTGACACAGAACAGGACTGGTTCAGGCAGTTGTTATTCATTAATGCTGCATTTTATTTTGCGTTAACAACGCAAAACCTTCATGGTGGGTTTTTTTGAGAACAGGCATCAGTCAACCATAATGGAATTAAAACAAAAAGCACCCACCCACCTGCCCCGCCCCCTTCAATCGCAAGCTTGGTTCATTTCCCATCTTAGTGGCAGAACTACCTGGCGAACGAGCTCACAAACAAACTCTGTTACACTTGTCAAGGAGGCTAGTCCTGGGCGTGCTCTTTGTGAGACACAGTCTCAAGTAATTTCCAGAGTACTTTTGTATTTATTTATTCAGGTAAATAATTATTCTAGTCAAACAGAGTTTATTGCTCCATTGTGCCATAAATATTTCTCTGATCTAGTCATAAGCTGTTAAATAACATCTATCACCAAGAAAGTCTTACAGACAGCGTGTTTTGTATTCTTAACAAGATCTACCTGCTGAAAAATGTCGCCTAATTACCTTTGACAGTTTAATTTCTAAATATGAGACCTACTTCTTCCAGATAGCCTAATTCAAGTTACTTTTCTTTTTCCTGATACCTTGTTAAAGCTACCAAATCATGATTATGTAGACCCCCCCCTACAAAATAGCTACTCCTCCCTTTTTCGCCCATTTTTACACCTGCTATTATCACTCCAGGCCTACGCATCCTTTTTCCCCCACCTGCTCCAAAATGTCCAAATGTTAACACCATCTCCAGCGTTGCGGGCTTTCACAAAGTCAGTCCTGCTCAGCTTCATGCCAAAGCCGCAGCACATCCCCCAAGGAATGTGGAATCCACATTTATTTAATTGCCAGAAGTACATTAGAACTAAAGCTTGCACTCTTTTGAGTCACTTGAAGACAAAGCAAAAAGCTGTCTCACAAACAATTACTGTTTCTTTTCAAATTGTGTTAAGAGGGCAGTCACCTGTTCCTTACAGAAAGGAAAGACAGAACTACAGTAAAGTCCATTAAACAGACCAAACCCCCAGCAAACCAGAACACTTTGGCAATGTGCAGTTTGGTAAACTGATACTGGCTTCAACCACACAGAAACTAGTTTTTGACAGAAGAGTTTTGTTGAATAACCTGACAAGCCTGCAGGTGTACCTACAGCTGTCAAATGCAGGCTCCCAAATTCTGATCTAGATTTTGTTTCTGTGACTGGAGACCTGAAGCCTCTGGCTTTTGAAGGAGGAAAGGTGAAGTAAAGAAAAACTGAGCAAAATGGTTCATTCCAGCACTAACAGCTATCCTGACTACCCAGTTCAATTTTTTTCTATTTCTAGTGCCGAACTCAAAATAACCAAACCCTGGCGCTTAGAAATGTCTGGACTTCATGAACAAAGAGCCATGTCCTCTTCTTTAGCGGGAACTGTCGTCTCCAAGGCAGATATGAAGTATCCTTAACATCCCCCAGGTTTTTTTGAGCTAATACCATGGAGACCTTTATTCATGGGCATCCGCTTAGGTTTTTTCCATAGTTTTTTTTTTTTGGGCTTTTGACTGCTCCCTCTTTATGCTTGGTTGCCAATTTGTAATCTTCAGGGTGCCCGTGCTATACAAACCGGAGCCAGGAGAACTTAATTTCACTCTGAGTACCACAACAGCTTTGCTTAAGGTGCAGCCTTTTCCAGAGATTCAGAGAGAAGTGACAGCCACATGCACACACAAAATGACAAAGTATGCATCAAGGGGTGGGGAAGCATGACACGAACCCTCTTTTTCCATAAAAAATCCCTTAAATTCATCAGCACATTGGACAAAGACAAGCTTTGTCTCTGAAATCTCTCCTAGTTTGTTGTTCAGTCTGCTCTTGCAGGCTATCAGCTGCTACCCTCAACAGCTCTTATTTCCCATCAACACTGCCCACCTGGAAAACACATCCATGCTTTCACTCACTCTTTGGATGATTAGAACACTTCTCCAAATTTCCAGCCTCCATTTGCTCACAATCATGGGAGGCATTGTTTTAAGGATCACAAGACACCATATAACTGGAGGACAATAAAAAAGAAGCATAAAAAAAAAAAAAAAAAAAAAAAAAAACCCAACCCTGGAAAAGTGAAACAAAACAAAGTGCAGACCACATTTTTGTCACTTAGAAACATTAGGCACTTCCTTGTAAAAACATGTGTGTAAACAGAACTTCTGCTGAGATTCTGTAATGAGTCAGGGATCTGCCTTCCTTGCCTTGGGAGGATAAAGAAATCGTAGGTGGATCAAGCCAGGTGTGATGCACAGCAGGCCAGGCAAACCTGGGGGATGGACAGTTCAGCAGATGTGAACCTTTGTACCGCTGTACATTTTCATTGTTTAGTTATCAAGCAGTTCCCACTTCCTCCTCCTCAGAGAAACTCAGGTTTTGAGTGGTTTGTTACCACCCAATATTAGCTCCTGGTGGATCTTGTTGTCCCTCGTGAAAAGGAGCACTCCTCAGATCTCCGTTTATATTCCTGGTTCCCTCAATATTGGAAAGTTCCTATTCTTTATTCTGTCCTAAAGAGTCATTCTCCAGAATACTCCATTTCTCAAGTGCTGTTCAAGGTGAAAATGCAGTGTTAGGAGCTCTTCCAGCTCTGGCATGGCAAGTTAAACCATCTTCGAGGTCTAATGGGCAGGGACAACCACAGCTCCCTTGCTCCAAGGGTAGAAATCCCACTCCAAATGCCCTTACTCCAGAATTTTCCTCCCTTCACTCCTTCCTGCCCGATCTCTTACCTTATTCCTCTACAGACAGATAATCAGCTGAACGAGCTTGAAAGATGCAGGCTGCTGATATTGAGCATTTCATTTAAAATAAACAGCAATAGAGAGAACAGCTGGCCGTAGGGAGTGTGTGACTTTCCTCCATTTTAAATTTATCTGTGCTTTGGGAGGGGTTCTTGAGAGTGGAGATGGGGTGAAATCAGGCTAAGGGACTCAGGCACAACCTAAAGCGTACGTGTTGAACATACACCTTTCAAAAAAGGTCACAAATACACACAAAACCAAAAATCAACCCCAAACTCCAAATAATCGTCTTGTGCTTTCAAGTCACAAGCCTTTTTCTCAGCTTTAAAAGTTCGGTTTTGAATTTCAGCAGATACTGGGAGCTTAAGAGTGGGGACTCTGGACAACATGTAAACTAATTATTGATTTTCCCCCTTAAGACAGCAAGCTCATTCAAAGGAAAAGAGATAATCCTCTTAATGTTTTACTCTAAGAACCTCTAGGAACACAGATAAAATAACTTTATAAATAGGTATCCATTGAGAATTTATTTGCATTTCAGTGTAACAGGGCCTGACGGAGGGTCTGAACAGTGTTCTCCTAAAACCTATTTTTTGCTGAGGAACTGCTGCCCATTCAGTTTTAAAATGTTGCTGTGTGAGCAAGATCTCCCATGTTTTATGACAAGCTCTTCTCTCTAGGATTTAAAACCAGTTGGCCCATTTACTTCAGTCAAGTTAATTCTAATGCCTTGAAAATGCACTTTTGTCACAGTGACACCTCATTGCTCCAGAGGTGGTTTGCTCATAGCAGATGTTCAGCTCTGCTTACTAATCTATAAATAAATATATTCCAGGGACTGGAAGACGTCCTTCCATTTTTTCCTTCCTTCAAAAAGCCATCTGTATTTTTTCCTACCTCGCCCGTCACCTTCTCTGTGTTTTCTGTAGTGTATATATAATTATTGAAGCACTAAACCCCGTGTTTCTTGTTGCTCAGAATCAGAGACTCTCATTCTTACACATCCTGTTCTTTCGGCCCCGATCATCAACAAAATCAATACTTTATTACAGGAACAATTTTTCATCTGTGTCACTTTCAAATTGCAGCTCATAGTGCTCTAATATACAGAGATATTTCCTGCCACCTTCATTTATTAGTGAGGGGGGTCTTAAATAAGAGAGAAAAGGTTTAATGAAAGTACTTTTCCGCTTGCAAACGTCAGCCTACTTCTTATTTTCAATGAAGAATCTCACGGTGCTTGTCAAAACAAAGAGCTGAAGGCCGGCCTGATGACACCACTTCATCACGATGGCACCACTTCGGATGCACCCTAAAACCCTGAACACCCACTGACCCTGCCGTGGTGTCAATGGAAGGCATAGGGAGGGTAAAAAAAAACAATTAAATGAATATATTTTAAAACAACCCAACAAAATTCCCCCCCAAAAAAACCACCCAAGCAACAACAACAGAAAAAACCAAAATCAAACCAAACAACAACAAAAAAACCCCAAAAACAACAACAAAACCCCCACAAAAAACTAAACAAACAAACAAACAAAAAACACAACCACAATAAAAAAAGACCCCACCCTAGAAAAACAGTTTACAGATGGCTCAGCCTGGTTTGTTTAACACTAAATAAATCAAGTTGCAGTGGACAATAAGACTTCATGGTTTTGCTACAAACGCAGTGGACAGTAATTTAACATGAGGTAATCAAATAATCTCTATTTCTGACTGGTGACAGCACTTCCAGCAGTCAACTACCAGGGAACAAGTAGGCTGAACTTGGATATTTTTAGCAGTAGCTAAGGAATCAGGAGTAAACCCTGAGTAAGGTAACAGCTACATAAACACAATTGTTGCATCCTCCTTTGCTTCTCTTGGCTTCTCAATGAGACACCAGGAGCTATAAAATTTTTCTTATTATCCAAATACAACAAGACCGCAAGGAGTTCTTTCCCCCATGGACTTCTTGATCAAGTTACCCTTCTGCTCCACGAATTCAAAGGCAGACCAAGCTGTGTCTCATTTAAATAAATGAAAATGTCCACCCAGAATAACAGTTCTGTTCTTTTAACAGGAAGGAGAACCGCCAACATGTTTTGAAGTAAGAGTTCTTTCAAAGGTGCAAAAAAGTAGAGCCCAAAATGGAACAATCTTTCAACATGCTTGGAAAGAAAGAACCTCTCTACCATTGTACCTTTCCTTCAAGAAATAAAGACCAAACCAATCAAGCTGTAATTTCCTCCCCTACACCTGGGGTGACTTCACCCACAATTAATTCTCCCTCTCTGATCAAGCTAGGAGCTTGCAATTGCCGATCTTTATGAATTAACCCTTCCCTTTGCAGCCACAGCGTTTCTGAGCCCACTAAATTCTTTCATTAGATTGATAACTTGAGGATGAGGTTCACTTTAAATCCACAATTCACAATGATATGCACCAGTTGCCCAGGTTTTAATATTTGTGGCTAACTAATGTACTCCCGTTTTGCTGTTCATAGATAAAATCCTGGTTTCATACTGGTGATTCCATTAATAACTTATCAGACAGTTGGGCAAAAAAAATTATCACTGTGAGAGTCAAGTCAAAAGTTTATCATGTCTGTAGCATTTTTTAATAATTACTTAATCCCTTTAAAGCCTTTAATAACAAAGGGACTACGCCAAAAGTGCCTTCACTTGTATTTGCTGAGTTTGCTACCCTGGCTGCTGCCTGCCCATCTTATATGGTTATAATCCCCTTTGTCAAATAAAACTGTGAAGATTTGTCTTTAAATAGAAAAGCATCCAGCACTATCAGGAAAGCACTTCACACAGAACTTTTCAGCTGAATAGTTGCTTATTCCACAGTTGCTTAAGGCTGCAGTATTTACAAAGAAAGTTCAGGAATACTGTTGTCAGAAAAAAATCTAAACAAAGTACTCCGTGGTCTTTCATATCAGAGGATTTCCATGTTTATGTACAGTTATTTGTAAACTACTTCTGTCTTGCCAGCTTTACCTCCATTCCCCAGTAGCAATTACAGAGAGGAAGAAGAAACAGGGACTGAGAGCAGCACAAGCTCGCAGGCATCTGGTAATTTATGTGTGGTGTCTCCCCTTCTGAGCACAGTGTTTATGTTATCGTTCCAATTAGTTTTGCCCGGGCTCTTAAATTCTGCAGACTGTGTGAGGCCAGAGATTATTCTGGTAGACAAAGTGAGTCAGTTGGAAAAGAAATAAAGAGGAGAATATCAAGTTTAAAAAATGCAGAGATGAAGAGAGACAAGGTTACTGAGGCAAAAGGATGTCAAGGGAAGAATTATAGTCCCAGACAGCAGCTCCAAAGTAGTTCCTAAACCCTTCTGTCTTAGTAAAAAAGTAACTCCCCACGGTCTGTAGCTCTGTAGAATGCAAAGGTATCATGCGCAAGGCATGAGATTTATTTTCTCTGTAGGCTAAGAAGATGAAGAAGCCGTTGTAATCTATTTAAACACACAAGATGGGTGGGGGCAGAGTCCGTAGCAGAAAGTACCAGCAATTTAAGGCGCAGGGTTATCACTGCACAGAAATTTGGTGTGTGCTCAGCTCAGTGGAATTCTCATCCCAGACACAAACAGCACATTGATCATCAGATTTCAAAGGTAAAGCTCTTTCGCTGTGTGTGGAAAAATGTGTCAAAGCTATGACTTAAAGAAAGCAGCAAATTAAGGAAAAGAAACAAAAGAGTGTTTGAGTTATCACCTTCATTATAACCTAAGGCATCACTAATGAGCGATGGATATCTTGACTTTTACTACAGTTGAGACTTGATCTGTGCTGTGCCCATTCTGATGGCTGGCACCCTACTCTGCCTGCTGCAAGCCTGAAATCTGTAGCTTGTGAAAAAAACTCTTTGTCCAGCTAAGCAGAAAATATTGTTCGTTTTCAATACTGGACAACTGTTTTACATCTTATTCTGTCAAACTTTCAGCTTGGGTTAGAACACCTTGATCTGTGGCATTTCATTTGGAAAAGTCTATCAACACTTAAATGCCTGCCCTTCCCTCCAGTCTTCTCTCTTTAGGCAATTTCAAGTATCGTGAACTGAGATGGATCTAATTTTCCAAAACAAACATTCCCCAAAAATTCAGCTTTTCCATTCCTTGCGGTCTGACAGTGGAGTTTGCTCTCAAGTCCTGCATTTGTTGGTGCACAATTTCCCAAACAAGGTGAGTGGCCAAAATTTGTAAAATTTCCTGCTGGTTTACATCTGACTTTCTTCTATATTACCTTTGATGTGGGATGTGGGGTATCTTATAATCACACACTTGGATCTTTGGTAGTTTGTATTCTTGACAAAACAGCACCTGCAGTGCCAAACCTGTGACATAAATGCTGTCCTCTGAGTTTTCTCTTCTCAGCCTGAGGGAAAAGGTGTGGCTAACAATTTATCCTCATGGCGTTGTGGCATTTTACCACCTTGCAAGCTTTCAGCCACGATGCAGATAGAGTTCCTGGATGTTCACACTTCCAGCCCCTTTGTGTGCCCTGCCAGCCCCCTAATGTCAGACGCTGAGGTCAGAGTTCAGCCCGTGTCTGGCTGCTGAGTGCTATTTTGTCCTCTGAACAAAACAATCGCCAGCAGGATCTCATGTACTCCGTATCCATCATGTTAGCACTTTTCCAGCATCCTTATCTCTGCCTCCAGGAAGCCGTGTTGATGATGTTCTTTCATTATCCCACAGCAACTGTGGTGAAAGGTGAGCGAGTCCTTGATGAGGCTGAGCACGCAGTGGGGCCCACGCTGAACTGATACGCAGGATGCTGCACAATTCGCTAAGTAGGTTTGTGCCACGAGGCAATTATTCATTTAAAGCTGTCTGAAAACAATAACCTCGGTATATTAGGAGGCTCATTTTTTACAACTTTGCCAGGGATGGGGTCACAGAGCCACAGACTCTTGCAAAGCGTTATTTTTGCTGTGTAGACTCTGCGCTTCCTGTCCCTTAGCAGTGACACAATCCCTAAGGAATAACTCACACTGGCAGGACTCTACCTGTCTATGTTAGCAGATTTTTCAGAGTTCTCCAGATGTGATTCTTCACATATGATCTAATTCCCCGGAATTTAACCTTTGTCATCACAGTAATATCATGATAGCTGACAATATCCTTTTATCTTGTCCTGCTGGAAAGGAGGTTGTAATCATGCACCAAAAAGATGTTTTCTCATACTTGTTATCGGAAGGGACATCTGATTTGGAGAAGGAAGTCTCTGAAGTACAAGGACTTTAGTGGGAAGAACTGGAGCAAATGTGATACAACCTGGTTGTTTTCTGTAACTGGCAGAAAAATTCTATCCCTCTCTCTCCACCAAAAAAAATGCTTTAATATTGAGCTAGGCCAATGGCAAGCATGTTTTTCACTCACAAACTTAAAATGTCTTTTTCTCTGTTCTTTTTTTTTCTTTGCATCTCTCATTGCCTCATCATCTGCATGGATTCTACCTCCTACATCCATCGATCCCTATCACAATCAACACCACGTGTGATAAAAACTTTCCTCATTACAACATACCTGAGGTGGGAAAGGGATTATTACTGCCCTTTGTCTGGACGAATATTCCCCAAATATTCCCCAAAGAGATACCAGCATGGATGGGCGAAGTGGCTTTTCCCAGAGACCTGCTGAAGCCTACAAACATAGAAGGGTTTGAACCCCAATTCTAGGCCACTGGATCATTCTATTATTTTTCTCTCTACCATTTATTTCATGCATTATTATAATTTCACTGAATATTGTACATAATCCGCCAGAAAAATTATCAAATGCTTCCAGATTTTCGTTGGGCTTCAACTCAGGATAGTTCAGTGAAAGACCTGCTTAAAAATTCCTTTAAAATTACACATAAACTGCGACTCTTTCATATTTGAAACTTTGTTAAGGGTGTTCATAACCGTGAGATGATAGAAATATTATCAGAAATGCATGTATGCAGCATTGAAATTTAGGAGTATTTGGAACAAATTTTTTTTATCCTGGTCCCTGTCCTCTTTCAGCCTCCTTCATAGTTTAGGATTTTATCAGTCTTATTTCATAAACACTTGCAAATTCAGTTCATCTTGTGAACAGGGCTGCTTTCACTGTTGCTTTGAAATTTTGCCAACACCTCGCTCATGATGCCCCCGATAATCATCAGGTAGCACTGTGACTGTTGCTGTCACACCTTCATCGCTCTGCAGGCGTCAAAATTTGGGAAACAGCGATCACCGGACTGGAATTTTCAGATTAAGGCCGTTCCTGTGGGAGGAAGTTCACAGTTGTCACGCTGATTTTGGTAGATATGAACCCAGTACAGAAATCTGTGAGGTAACCTGCAGAGCTGCTGGCTGCTAACTACACACATCTACAAACATCTCAGATGGACCCCTTTCAATTAAGTGAAGTTTGTGATTGGGTGGGGGGAGTTAAAGACCGTCAAGACCTTTTCTTTAAAAAAAAAAAAAAAAATTGTCTTTTAGTAAAGAATTTGTTTTCTGCAGCCATAAAGCCAGCTTTTAATTTTCTTAAATAAAAAAATTAAAACAGCAAGGAAAATCTGAAGACAGGAAGCCCAGGGCTGGAGTTTGGCCGTACCAAGAGACTGTTGCAAAAGTGACAGGCATGAGCTGAAACATGCTTTGTTTTGACTTCTAGAAGGAAAGTTCTGTGCCTTATCTCTGCAAACCCTGTA
>VZRN01004257.1:809975-827041 GCA_013397935.1 Dasyornis broadbenti | reverse complement strand
TTTTTTTTTTAACTTGCTATTGATCCACATGACTCCTATTCAATGAGGTTATTAAATCTTGAGACATTAACCCTGCACTAATCTTGCACCTTATAATTCTGGCAATTTCAGCTTTTGCCACTGCTCTGAGTTGGACATACAGGCCTTAATATATTTTCTCCTTTTGACTGCACAATTCTTCCTCACTTTTATCTTTGTAAAGGCACATTTATGCCTACACGGATTTGCACTGTGAGTTTTACAGCACATTTCTGAGGTAGGTTTCGAGGGTAGGCAGTGAAATAAAAATTTATTCCGAAGGCAAGACGCTGGATTTCTTGAGGTCAAGAATAAATGAGGAATGGTCCTGCATCCAAGATTTTTACTTATGGTTCGGGGGGAAAATACAATTTATGCTGATAGACTCAGATTGGACATATTCGAGAGTTAATTTGATTAGATTCAGAACTTGAGAATAATTTTCACTTACAAATCCAGTATCGAAAGATGTGTAAAGCTGATAATAACTTACTGCAGATAAAGAGTTTTGAAGAGCCCCTCCACAGTTAAATCCTGAATCATTGCTGGGAAAGTACAGACATGACTTCCCTACAAAGACAGGGTGAGAAAACTGGGAATTTTCATCAAGCAGCACTCACCATGCTTGCTTAGGGGAGCCCTCACACAGAGGAGACTATTCACAGGTGTTCCATTCATTTAATCAGAATTTTACAGAACTCAAATGATGCCTTTTTCTCTTTATTTGGCACTTTGCAAGAAGGATAATCTCTCTTCAGACAGCTAAATTTCAGGTCCGTATCTTATTAATAGACTTAGACCTTAAATTCAATATTCTAAACTGCTCTAAGCAGCATTTCTGTCTCTGTGTTGACTACTTGAGAGCCTGATTTTCAGTCACAGGGAACTAAAAGTGCTTTGCAGTGCACAGTGCTAGAAATTGGTTCAAATCAATAAAACGCATGACATGGCTCTTCAGGAGGGTTTACATGAACCATAATAAATATAAATCTGTCTGTGATTTATGCCATATATGCTTTTACAGTTAGCTACCAGCAATGCAACTAAAGCAACTGCAAAACCTCGAGATTTGAGTCCTAAAGAGTTAGAAATTATTGACTTAAATTTTTCTGTACAAGGCTCCCAAATAAGCATCCTAGGTCATTTTGATGTTGGCCACATAAAAGAGTGCTGAAATTCCTTAGTTCTTACACGAATTACACTGATTATAATTACTGACACATTTACTTCATTTCTTTCTTTCTTTCCTGAGCTTTCTTCTCCAGTTTCTTACATTTCGTACCTTTATTTCACAATCTTTGCTTTGGGTGTTTGGATGTTTTGTTGGTTTGGGTGTTTTTTCTGTCATTTCGGGGGTTTTGGTGGGTGTTTTTTGCGGCGAGGGTGGCATGGGAGCTGCTGAGCATCCTCCCCAGAGAAGCTTTGCTTACAGTAAGGGCAGTTATCCAGTTGTCAAGCATTTTAAGATTGTGAAGGGCTCATAAAACACGAACACACCCAGCAATATCTGGCTGAGTATGATTTGACAGAGGGCAGGTTGGGAATGGGATGCAGTGCAACCTAATCTGTAATCATGTTCCCAGCTGAGGCCGCATAAAGCAGAAAGATCCAACGTCTGTCCCCGTGGAGAGTCACCCTGACAGTGTTTTGCAATCACAGATAAAGCAAGAAGTGCCAACAAGCCCTGTCCCCACCTCGCCTGAGACACTCCCCTGACACTGCCCCGTTTCTGTGCTCCCCCTGGTAAATTATTCCTGTCCAGGCTGCTTCTGTTACAGATGCCTGCAGCAGCTCCCATCTTTCGGAGCTTACCCCGTGGCCTTTCTCTCCTTCACAGATGTCTACACCCATACACACCTGTCCTGTTTCTAGCCGCTCCTTCCTGGGGAGACCCAATCTCTCTGGCACTGGCGATCTGCAGATCAGCCAGGAGAGGCAGGAGCCATCCTGCTCAATGTGGCCTGGCCTGGCTAACATTTAATTTCTGGCCAAAACAACAAGCTAATGGCTATTTTTACATATAAGAAAATGCACAATTTGTAGGTATTTCATATTTTAGAGTTCTTGCACGGAGGGGCTTGCAGAGAGCAGAAAAGAAGTGGGTGTCACACACAGCACTGATGTCTGCCCTGTGCCTTTAAAGACTGACCACTCATCCCATTAAAGGAATCCTGTAAATGTCAGTCAAGGCATAATTAGTGTCTGCAAAGGTACTTCCTGGCAATAATTGATTTCTTAATCCAGATCCCAATCTGCTCCGCTGATATTCTTTAATGACTTTCTGAAGCCAGTGATAACAAATTGGATAAGAAAAGATGTTTTCGTCAATCTGGAGGATTCACAGGAGACACAAAGGCGGAGTTAACGTGGTGCTGTTGCCAAGAGCCACTGAGCAAACAGTGTTTGCAATTACAATTCACCTCCCTAACTTCGTTTCCAGCAAAGCAGCAGCACTTTAAGTTTAATTATGGCAGCCCCAGAGTAAAGCAAGGTGGGGGGAAAGCTGCTTTCCATCACTTGTTTGTTCTTTTGTCTTTCACACTTCTCGGTGAACTCCATCATATAATTAAACTCTAAAGGCTACTTGCCGACAACCCGCGGTCAAAGCCTAACAGAGGATGATGATGATGATGATGATGATGATGATGATGATGATGACGATGACGATGACGACGATGATGATGATGATGATGATGATGGTCAAGGCAGGTCCCCTCCTTCCTACAGTGCCAGTCTCTGCCAAAGTGCTTCCTCGGCACAAATTGCCGTGCATCAAAAATCAGGTCATTTGGAAGCGGGGTGTGACGTGAGTGTAGCTGGCAAGATTTAAAGGCTTGCCATTACGACTGCTTAACGAGGAACGGCATTAATGGCCTGTTTCTCCCACACCTTCCATTCAGAGGAAAGGGTGAATTCAGCCTTTAGAGTGGCTGGAAAACGCTGGTGTCTCATTTCAAAATTCCACTCGAATTCACCCCTAGGAGTAACAGGCTGCTGTGGCCTCTGATTTCAATAAAAGCGGTGTTGAGCGTGGGGAGGGAGGCGTGGGCTCCCCAAGGAAAGGGAAACACCAGAATATTTTCAGACATCATGGGGAAAAAATTGAATTACAAAGATTTAGGAATCTTAATGTCATAAAAAGCAATCCCAAGATTGTTTTATATTGCTTTCCAGCTTATATCTGCACACTGTAATATACCAACATATAAAGTGATTTTTCTTCTACTATTGAAAAATCAAATAAACGAAACAGAGACTCTTGAAGGACATTTTAGAGTGAGAAAAGCTTGCTAAACTTCGATTCTGTGGGTAAATTAAGACAAGGAACACAGTCCTGTCATTTTAACAGACTTCTGGCCCTACATGGCTGCCTCTCTGTGGCTTTTCAGCCTAGAAAATGAGAGCATTCTGGGTCTATAACAATAGCAGAAACAATAAAACACAGAACAGGGCCCAGGATGAGTTAGAGGAACCTTGGTCAGCTTTGGATCCGGCCAAAGCCACGGTCAGCCACGCCCCTTGCCCACTGATTATCAGCACTTACTGGTGCTCATGGAGAAATATGCAGGAGAAACAACAGATCCAAGCTGGAAAAGCTCTGGCAGGTGTTTGGATGAAGTGCAACCCTGTGGAGGAAAAGAGGATTTTTCTCCTCTCCTCCCTCTCAAGGTAACACCTGCTGAAGTTTCTGGCAGGTGCAGGGTGCTGGGGCCTGCTGCAACACGACTGGGAGAGCCTGGTGAGGACTGGTCTGGAGCAGGGAGCAGGCAGAGAGCCAAGTGTCAGAGGTGACAAAACAAGGAGGCTCTTGCAGAGACCCACAGGATCAGCGCCTGGGTTTGTGCAAGACAGAAAGATGCTGAAAGCTGATGGGGCAAAAAGTGAGCATGGAGGAAAGAAATGCCCCAGGAACTTGGGAGTGTTTACTTTCCAGCTGGCTCTGCCTCACCCCAGCATCTCTGAGCCTCTGCCCTTTGAAAAAGGTTTCCTTGTTCCAATTTGGTACTTTTCTTGCTCCAAATATGACTTTACAGCTAGAAAGTCGCTGATCACTCCTGATGAGCCTGCTTCCAAGAAGAGTCCCACCAGGACTTCAGGGGATCGTAAATACCGCTCTTCAAACGACACTGGGTGTTTGTACCAGCAGTGCCATCTGCTCCCTGGGGGCAGTGGCTGAGGAGGAGCAGGCAGCCTGAGGATGCCTTCCCTGCAGCCCAGCCATCCCTTGTCTCGGTCTGCAAGGGGCTGAGGCATGGGGATGATGCAGGATGGTTACAGCCGATGGTTACGACTCTTCTTTCCCTCCCAGTGCTGCATTTGAGGCTTTTCTCCACTCAGGCAGGAATAGCTGGATGGTCAGGGGCTGTCCCTGTATCACACCGAATGATGTAGAGATGCCAGACCCAGGGCAGGTGCTGCAAACATCACCGCTCTGGCCCTGAGGGCAGTCAGACTTTGCTTCTCCAGATGCTTGAAATCCCTGTCCACACGATATTTCCTCCATTTATGAACATTCCCTCTGCCCCCAGCATCTGGGTTTCAAATTCATACACCTTTGTGTTGCCTTTAGTTTTCTTGAGGCTTTGACAAGTTACTGAATCTAATGTCAGTTAAACTGCTGGGAATGTCAGCATTTTCATTTTCTGGGAAGCTGCTTGGTTCTCAACACTTTCTAATCTTGAATTTCAGCTTTTTTTTTTTTTTTTTCAGGCCTAGACCTTTCCTAAGCACACACCGACAAAAGCTCCAAAATATCCTGTGGTTTGGCGATTCTGAGCAAAATGTGCCCTGGGGCTTAGCCTGAGAACATCAGCTCATTTTCTTTAGTGACCCGAGACAGATAACCAGAGGCTGGGTTTGCAAAGGTGAAAGGCTGCTGTCACTAAGCCACTGCAGCAACTTAATTGAATGTTTTCTCCCAGCACCAGCAGCAAAGGCTGCTTTTACAATTTGCTCAGTGTTGGGATTAGGATGGAGTATTTGCCTGACTTGCCTACGAACAAAAACCGTAAAAGAAAGGCAAAAAAAAAAAGTTTGCAATTACTTATTGAGTGCCATCCTGACGTGTCCAAGGGTCATTTGCACAGTCTACCTGTCACTCTAGGTCAAAACTCATTTCTGCTCTGGTAAATCGCGCCCAGGATGACTTTGTTGCTTGTTATGACCTGCCCCACATCCACAGATCATCAGACAACTGAATTAAATAGCACAAACGCCATAGTGCCTTCTTTTTTCTTTCCTGCAGAGCTCTTGCATGTTTTGGGGGTTTTTTGCCTCTTTTTTCCTTCCCAATCAAAGACAAACATAAAGGTTTAATTCATAAAATTTTGTTTCCATTCGGTTTGGAATGGAATTCGGCGTTTAGCTGAGGGGGGAGCCTGGAGAAGGAGCCACCAGGATGCTCGATCATTTCCCGGTAGGGTTAGGCAGATCAGATCACAGCCTAAACCTGGGAACGTTCGCTTCCCTTCCCCGCCCCTCCGCACGCACACCCTCCTAATGGAGATGGAGGAGAGATAATCAGAGAGGGAGCAGGCAGCTCTTCACCATTTGTGAAACTAATGAGCCCCTTCATTTAGGCTCATTATAAATATGCCACCTCTGGCACCAGCCTTTGGTTCTGTTCCTGGCTACATCAACATCAATTTGGAGGCACACTGATGCATCACTAACACACACGACAGCCAAACCTCTCCTTTGCAGCATTTGTTTTTTTCGCCATTGTACTGTCTGAGACCTTCCCTTCTTCGCTGCTCCCCCTCCGAGAGGCAGAGAAGCCCAGACTGAAAAGTAATGAGACTATTAATTAGAGCTTCTCTAAAGGAAACCTATCCTGACTGGGTGGTGTCTCAGTCTTTGTTCCAGGCGTGTTCTGTGAGATTAATACTTGTTTACACAGATTAATACAATAAATTAATATCTGCAGCTAGGGGGAACAAAAAACAAAACAGCCTGGGTAAAAAGCCTGAATATTCCCGAGGTGGACAGTCAGGGTTCATTTTGTGGAGGCACAATTATTTTGTCTTCTTTGCACGTCTTTTTTTTCTTTGAAAACTATGTTTTCGGGCAGTTGCTGAGTGCAGCAGGGGCGAGACACAGAAATGTTTCATAGGCTGCTCATCAATTTTGGCTGTTCACACGCTATCCAGGCCAGGGGGGTGGGAATCTGTTTCCTCAGCAATTTAGAGGTCAGGCTGAAACGAGTTTGTGGTGTCCTCTCCAAGAAAATGCATCCCTCTGTTGAGATTTTATAGTTTTACCACAGGAACTGAGGGCTGAGCAGATAATGGCTGATTTTAGCTCAATTAATTTCTCCATTGCAAAACGAAGATGTAACCACAGGGCACATAAACAATGCAACTCCAGGTCATGTTCCACTGTCACGGCTCAATCAAAGTACAAGTTGTCCAGGAAATCAAGTTGTTGATCGGGTCGTTACTGTTTATATGGTACTTTGTTCATCTGAAAAAACCCCTAAATCACAGCTCATCTGCTGGCTGCGAAATATCTTAGACATCTTCCTGTGATATCAATGATACAGTGCTTTTAACTAGCTGATCTTTCAAGAAATAAGATCTTTTAACCTGCGTTATCTCAAGTAATATTGCATTATTTTAGCTTCCCTGTTAGCAACCACTACAGTTAACAAGATCTCGCCGCAGGTTAGGATGACAACTCCTTTAAAGCTTTTAAAAAATAAGAGCCTGGAAACCAATGCCATGAAATTTCCCCAAATGGTAAAAGATCAATTATTTTTCTGAACAATCAATAATTTTCCAAGTAACTTTATAAGTGTACCTTTCTTTTCTTTAAAGTATGAAGCATATACTGAAAGTTTGTTTTTGAACAAAGACAGATATCATCAAACAGAAATAAGTACAGCTGCTGAAATAAAAGTCAATAAAATTGCATTGTTGTTAAAAGCAGCAGCTAAATGTTCCCAAAACAGACATTTCAAAGTTAAAGGGAAAAAAACGGTCAAAAAAATTAACAAGTTCATTAGGTCAGGATTAATTTCTGCACTCAAAAATTTGGCAAGTTCACTCAGCAAGGAGTTTCAGTGATTTTAATGGAGTCTTACTGTCAGACTTGTGAAAGTCTCTCTTGCTTGTAAAAAATGACAAACAGTAAGTGCCAGATCTGCATTGGCAGAAGGATTCTTCCCTTCATCCTCTAAACACAGGCTGCTCTGGCTGCATCTGAAAGCCTGGCCTGGATGCTGCAGTCCCAGCCAAACACCACCTCAACATCCAAATTCTCTTTCCTGAAGGGGACCTGCAGATAATATTGACAAATGCATCTAAGTGGTAACGTCCTCATTTAGGTGCGATCTGGATTTAGATCAGGATAAGGAACTGAAAATGAAATATTCTTTGAGATAATGAAGGAAAGAGCTGCTCTTTCCCATTCTCCTGGACCTGTCCAACACTCGGCTCTGCTGAGCACAATGTGCTGCAGTCCCACAGAAGAGAGAAAAACGTGATTTCTTCCCCCAAAGACGCACCCAGGCATGCAGCTTCTCACACTTTACTACTGATTTGTGGGACCGGGGAAGAAGAAAGGATCCATTGTGTTTCTTTTGCCTTTCATAGGTGTGCTATCCCTTCGGACAACACCGACGCACCCTGCACGTATAACCCCAAACACAGACCAAGATTTTGGGTGAGGAGGAGCTGAATGCAGCCAGAACCCAGGCAGTGTTTGTGCAGTTCACAGCACTGTTGGTCATCCCAGCTCTTGGACTCTTTCTGGTCAAAGCCTTCAGGAGAAACCCCTCATGGTGGTGCTTCCTGGCACCCTCAAAGGGCCGGGGTGACGATCTCACCTTGGCAACCCACGGTGCCATTGCCTCCTGGCTGAACCACCTCCATGCAACACAGGCGTTTGAAAAGCGCGCTCTGTGTTTCACTGCGCCTCTACTCTGAGCTAGCACACACCCAAGAGCACAGCTTGTTTTCCTAAAAAAGGAATTTAAGGATACTCTGTGGGATCTGCTGCAGGGCCTTCCACTTTCATTGGCTCTGGATTGAAAATTCATTTATTTTGCTTGACACGAGCACCCAACCCTCCAGCTGCTTTCCCTTAAAAACCTAACGAGAAGAACATTAAGGGAAGAGGCTGTTTTGTTACTCCTGGTGGCCCCAGGCTGTGTCCTGCATGCTGGAATGAGAAGTAATCTTTTCGGTTAAAGGCATTCTGCTTCCTCGTCCTCCAGCTGAGCAGAGAAAAATCCCACTGTAGATGTGACAGGTTTAAAATTTAAGTATTTTCCAAAAGAAAACTGTTATCATCCCAGCTCCTCTTTTCACAAGTTTTGTAGACAGCTTTCTGCTCTGCACAAAGGTGTGAATCTCCTGCCCTGCCACCTCCACTGCTTCCACCCAAATCCTGAGTCTTGCACCTGGCTGCCCATCTTAATAACTGATAGAAAATCTCATGTTCTATCCACAGGAAAGATTGAAATAATAGTTAACTGCTGAAATCTTTACGCTTTGACCTTATTCCCTTCTTTCTGATTTTAGATTTCTTGCACCTATCAGTAAGATAAAAACCTTTGGCAACAAGAAATGTCACTCTGTTATTAACAAGTATCACAAGTGTCATGGAGAATAGGAAACAAAGATTTGTCATAACAAAACAAAACTGAAGAATTCTTACCTCTCACTAATTGTTTTTTGTTTTGTTTTGTTTTCTGATTTTATCACCAAATGCAGACCTTCAGTTTCTCAGACACATGCTGAAGGTTGGAATGGAGCCATGTAGAATATCTTTGTATCAGACAGAATAACACAAAGAAATCTGAAAGCAGTCCAGCTCAAAGCTCTACAAATAAAAGGAATAGTGAAAGAGGGGTATATTAAGTGGTCTGGCTGAAAATAAAAGGGGTTTTTTTATATATCTAAAATCCTCCAATTCAATTTATTTAGGCAGGAAAAAATCGAGTCTAGTCTCTGTCCTTGGCTACGAAGCCGTAGATGTTTAGCTGTAGAACTCTTTACAACATCTATCTCACTTGACAGAAGCCATAAAACTTTCCTAACTTCCTTAACAAACTTAAAAACTACAATAAAATCTCCAAAACTGGAATTATTGCCAAGAAACCAATAAGCCACTTTCCTGACACAGCAGGAAAAAATTCGATAAAAGCCCCAGCTAAATCTAAGCAGCCTAGTGTGTCCATGCAGAAAGAAGCCAAAAACGAGCAAAATCTAAAGCCTACCAGTCTGAAGGAAGGACTCTTCTCCAGCCCCAAATTTGACAGTTACATGGCATGAACTGGGTTAAAAACCAACATTCAGCGAGTGAAACGATAAAATGTTGGGAGTACTGGGAAGCTCCATCCTTTCGTGGTGTCTCTGTAACTTCTCCCAGGGGATCAGAGGAGAATGGAGAGAGAAGCGTTCCAAGGACGTGAGGGAGGGAGAAGCAATGAGGGAGGAAATGGATGGAAACCCTGAAAGATGGGACATTATCAAACAAACAGCGTGCAAAGAGAAAGCCCAACTGTCTCAAACCCTTTTAACAACGGAATTTCTTCTTCCAGCCTCAAGAACTCCACCTTAAAATGGCTCATATTCTTCTAAACATAAACCTCATTCTTCTGATTATTCAAAAGCTTCTAGTTTTGAGTCTAAATTTCTTCATTAGTCCTTGATAAATAGTTAGTTTTTAACTGCCTCTCCCTCTTTAGTGATAATTATCTCTCAGCCCTAGATGCATTTACCAACATCTGTTCACTCAGCTTTCTGCTGGCTATTTTCAGAACCAAGTTCTCTTTTCATAAGGGAGGTAATCCATTCATTTCATCATCCCATGAAGTCTTTTTCTGTATCTGTTTCCCTTGAACTCTTTGTTCTTCAGAAACAATGACCAGAACTATATGCATTCTGATTTTTTGGCTATATTTTCCTATCTATTCCACAACTGCGCTTATGGATCTTGAACACCGTGAAAACCACATAATTTATCCTTGGATTTTTGCAGCTCCATTCTCCGGCTCTGTCATTCTCCAAATGATCAGTAACATACCTTGGTCTCTTTCCTTTCCTGCCACCTCCAGCTGATGACTTCTAATTGAACCTCAATTTAAGTCCACAAAGAGATTTTTTATTGTGTTTCTAATCTTAGTACTACCTGTGTTTGCTGCTGCTATAACTTTAAATTATACATTTATGCTGTCCACGGTCAAAGCTTTATCAGTTTTAAGTACTTGAAGAAGTGCCTGTCAGAAGGGCCAAACCCTCCAAATGTGCAGTGTCTTTCCAAGCAAACTCCTCAACCAGATTTTGAATCTGAAATAATTATTTATTAGAGCAAGAGAATAGAAATAATTTATGTATCTGTATGTATATTTGGGGACCTATCTCCAGATTATCCTCATTAAGCACAGAGTGAGGGTATTTGGATTTTTTAATGAAAAGAGCTCTGTTGTCCTGAGCGGAATAATTAACTGACTTAAAAACTGAAGTTGCTGACGATGATTTCAATTATCAGCCTCATTAAGAGGGTGAGCTTATGACTCCAGGTTGGAATAGTCAGCAAAGAGTGTTACTGGGCAAAAACTGTGTGTGCACACGGTTCAGGTGCCTACATGTGTAAAATAAAGGTCAGGAGGGCAGAAAGTCCAGCAAAAGCACGTCACTAATAAAATGAAAGAATTCATCTTGCTTGTGAAGATAACCTGATCTGCTCTACAGATGATTTTTATTTCCCCCCATTTTTAGAACTATCCGAAGTCCAATTATTGTGTTCTAACTTTTATCTGAAATTGCTCTGGACTCCTGAATTTCCCCCAGATTTACTTGCAGTTGCCTGGGTCTCTGCTATTCAACAGCTTGGAAACTCCATTTTCGAAAAGCGAAATGGCAAAGCGTCTTCATGCGGAAGAAAAGACAGACTTTCAGTGCCATAAAGGAAGGTTCAGTTTCTATAAATACTGGCCTATTTCCCATTCTGCTGAACATGTCTGCAGCGTGGGATGCATCTCTCCACAGCAGATCACTCAGACAGTGTCACAGAGGTTTCAGATTTCCTATTGGAAATTGCCAATCAACAGATTTTTACACCCGGTTCATTTTTAGTCAGTGGCACATCGTTCTGCGATGATGATTTGCAGGAAGATATTTAGGACTGTGTCATAAATTCTGGCAGGAACTTCAGCAGCTTTGGGCGGGTTGAGCCAAAGCTTCAATGGATAGCAAATATTTTTATATTTACACACCCCCCCCCCCCCACTAATAAAGGAGATNNCCCCCCCCCAATAATAAGAGATATATTTCTAGATAGAAGTCCATGGTACAGCACTAATAAACGTGGAAATAGAAGTGGTCTGGCCCCACACACAAAAAGTTCCCAAATGCACTCAGGAGGTTTGAACTTTTCAAGGGTATGATCAAAGCTGCGAGGAGTGAATGGGAAGGCTCATATTGACATCAATGGGCTCTGGAACAGGCTTGATGTGTTGACAGCTAGAGAGATGCTCTGAAACCATCTGAAAATAAATTCAAAGTCTGATAGGCCACTGTGGCAAAGAGATACCATTGCTTCATTCTCTGCCGTGTCAGGAAATTATCTCTGAGCTGTCAGAGTGGGTTTCTCATTTTAGTGTTTGTGTTTCCAGCCTATCTCTCACCAAATGGCTTTCCTTTTGTGTGCATGACAATTGATTAGTAACAAAAAGCAACAGGGCCATAAAAGTAGCACACTTTGCATCTATAATGCGAAATATTCTTGCACACAGCCAAGTGTTTCAAATAGCATTCACCACACAAAAGAAAAAGCTGAGACAAATCGGTCTCTGCTAACACGGGGCCCATGTACTTTAGCATTCCCTTACATAACATTAGTGAGAGAATTTTGACTTCCCCCTAAGCTCTAATCCACCTTAAAAGCAGCAGTCTCGTTCCCGATGACTTGGTGAGATGAATGTTATTTACACTTCAGTTTGCACTTCTTTCTAGGATTTCATAAAAGAATAAATCCACACTTCCAGGGACGGCTGCGCATCAGGAAGTCTGGGGCTGTTAGGAAGAAGTGTTAGACACGTATGGGAATGTATTAGTAAGGGTCACACCTCCATCTTAAGATTTTTAAGTGACAGCAAGAGCATAAAAGACAGCAGGATGGCAAAAAGAGATTGATTGCATGTGGTTTTTTCTTCTTCATAACCAGGTTCTTTAAGTTGTTAAGCATGGCTCTCCAACAGCCTCGACAGATCAGGCTGTCTAGGCGCACCTACATAAGTAAGACAAATAAAGCTTTGATGACATAAGTCCTCTGAATTAAAGATATAATTTCCATGCTATGTATGTTGAGGCCAGGAAACACCTCATGACAAATGTGTTGACAAAAGAAAGGTTAGTGAAAGCAAAGTTGCGTTTTTCCTGGTAAAATTTCCAGGTGAAACTGAGAGCACTCTTTCCAAAGGTTTGGGTTAGGGTTAGGAAAAGTCCTGAGAAATCTACTCCGAAACAGATCAGTGCATTGTACCACTTTTTAATGCTAACGCTTCCCTTTTTTTCCTGTCTCCTCTCTCATCCCAGAGTCAGTATTTTCCCCAGCCATCAGAACAGTAATACAGAAAATGTCATTGCTGTGATCTCTCCAAATTGCTTATGGATCCTGCGAGCAAAACCAAAGGGATGAATCTGTTCTCTGGGCTTCAGTTACACCTGCTGCTACACTAAAATCAGTTCATGGCCCTCTTGACATGGCCTGATCCTCCAGAGAGCTGATCTAGAGGGGAAATCTGCTCAAACTCTGCTCTCAGGTTCAGTGCTCTTGGTTGTGCTGGAGATCCCGCTGTCATCTCTGTTTGGCGCTATCAGAAGTTTCCTTCAGCAGAGCTCCCAGGTAATCTTGGCCGTGCCTTTGCGACCGCAAAGCAGCGCAAATTGCCAGCACTTACAGAGTCTGACTTCACCCCCAACGAAACTATTATTTTTTCTTACAGGTTTTTAGGGTCTCCTGGGCAAAACAATCTGAAAAACGCTGTAAAGGCCAGTCCTCTTCTCACCACACGCCAGAAATCAGTTGTCTTAAAAATCAGCCTGATTCAAGCTCTAGACTGCAGGAGCAAAACCACAGCGATGGCCTGGTCCTTGCCTGGTACCCCTGGGCTGTGTCTGGGGAGGCTGAGAGTTTGCCACACTGAGGAACTCTGTCCTAGCCCAGGCTGGGATGAAGGACAATATTTGCCCTTGCTTTAACTGAGTTACCAAAGGATTTATGTGTATTCTTGAAACTATCCTCGCCTGTCAAATAGCCCCCTTCCAATATTTCTAGAATTTTCACGCCAATTGTTCTTTATTTTCATAAAGGCAAAATCAGCTTGGGTTTTCGGGGCTTACAAGAAGCAAAGATCAGAAGAAAGCCCAGATCTGGATTTTGGCCCATCTGTCAATCTTTCCTGGATGCTCACTTTCCTGCACCATGACCCTGTAAACTAATGAGGTCTCACCCCCAGTGTTATGGGAAATTTTATATAAGAAGAATTTAATTTGCTTTGCTTTTGGGTATGAGTTTGAAAAGAATGGATTCAACAGCACAGAAATATTTTATAGGTTCTTTTTATTATTATTTGTTTATTAATTCTTTGTTTTAAAAAAGTTCCGGAAGAACACAAATGAAAAGGGTTTCTTCTGATGGTTTTCACTCCAAGTGGGCAATTTTCAAACGGATATCATTGAAATGAAGCTGTTTATTTGTGTACAGCAGTGGAAATTCTTTTTGCAGGGAGCGAATTGGAGGCATCATCTGATGGTTAAGGCTATGACAAGTGTTGATGTGTGCTGGTAGCAATCATTCCGCAGTGGATGCGAGAGAAGCGAACAGCTTGGGAGAGGGGGAACAAGGTCTTCCTGAGGGTTCTCTCTCGTGTGACACAAATTTCCCCCACCTCCCTTGCTGCGAGTTCTGCTGGCTTGGCTTTGTTACCCCACTGTCCAGGGGCTCATTTCTGTCTGCTCACACAGCAGTGCAAGCCAAGCCAGAGCCGGCCTGTGGAAGGCAGAGCTAACGAGAGGAGAGTATTTTTAGCATCAAAGTGATTTTAACAAATGGATCACGGCTAAGGCAGCGTGACAGCCCTGCTGCCTAATTAATAGAGACACCAAAGGTGATTTTGCAACAGAGCCAGGATCCCCACCACGCTGGGCCTTCAGATCAGGCGGATTCCACAGCTCTCTTGTGTTAAGCAACCAGAAAGAGCAGCCCAAATACACCCCAAAATGCTCTAACTTATCCTGCTCTGAGATAGACAATAAAAGGGTTTTTTTGGGTTTTTATGACTTCACTCTCTGCTAATACTTGCAATAATCAGAACTCTTACTGCTTTCCCTCTTTTCACTCATAAAAAGTCATTAATAACTGCTGAGATGGACCATGGTAGACTGGACTAAAGCTCTCCAAGTGAAGAAGAGGACCGAGACTCCTTCTCTGGAGGGTGGCAGGTGACGACACTGGCACAAAAGTGGGAGAGAAATCGAAACCAGAATCAGAACCTGAGCTTTTTCTCCTATCATGCCATGAGATTATGGCTAAACCCTGCCCACTCTCGTGCTCTAAGGACTTTATGGGTGTGCAGATTTTTGAATGATTGGCATGGATAACTGTAAATATACCAGGTTTTTATTAAAATCTCCCCCAAATTTTCCACAGATCTTTTTAAAGAATATTGAATGCAATTCCTCGGAAGATCACTTTATAGCAAACAATTTTAAGAACACAGAATTTTTCCACAAATGAACTTGCTATGCAAGAAAGTCTCTCCATGCTCTTTTATCCTTTAAATTCCTATTAAATTTGGCTGAACCCACATGAGTTTAAAAAGATATTTTTTCTCAGTAGGCCATCCTGTTTCAGGAAGTCCTCAGCTCTCCATGGCTAAGCTTCTCTTTGGAAATTATTATCTCAGAAGCTGCTCCCCGGGGAAATTACTGCAATCCAATCGCCACAAATGTAAATTAAATCAGCATCCAATGCAGCCACAGCGGTTTGTGTTTTTCCCCACTCCTGTCTCCCTTTGAGAAATCTAATTCTGAAACCACTGGAATAAATTCTGCTCCAGCCCTCCCACAAGGAAATAGCTGCAATGATCTGAGGGCAGATGCAGCCTGTAGGAAATCACAGCACAACTTGTTTGCGATGTTTATTTTGGTTCATGACTTCAGCAGTTTTCCTTCTGCTTACACTCTCTCCTCCTCTGCCTTTGTCCCGTATTATCTGTGGCGGGGATAAAACTTCCAGTCTCCCCTTTTACGTGGGGCCCTGTTTCCATCATCCCACACGGGAGGTTTTCACTTCCCTGCATGCGGGTTTGGGAACACTCCCCCCCCTACGAGCTGGGATGAGGAACTGCTCAGCAAAGCTTTGGGCTGGCAGCATTCGGAGAGGTTTAGGATGAGCCTCACCGCACACCTGTGGGGAAAAAGGACAAAATTGTTCAGCTTGGAAAGTGGGATGTTATTTGGGGGAATGCACCAGGTTTCACACATTAGCTACTAATAAACTAAAAAAAAGGAAATGGGTGGTGGGGGAAGAAGCTGAAGGAATGATGAAAGAAGTTGAAAACCTTCGGAACTGAGTACAGCAAGAACACAAGAGGGTGACCCACATGGTGTCCACATAACTTGCGAGGATGAAAACTGGGATTATTAAGAAATGTCATATTTAATATTTAAAAGTTTTTATTTAGTGTTCTTTAGTACTACATGAAAAGTACGACTTTTCATAGGGGGGAAAAAAAAAGTTCTGCTTGGCACCAAAAATCTCATCCCTCAAAAAATGAATGATATTCAAACAGAATCTTCTCATCAGTTACACCTCTGTACTTTGGATTTGAACAGGCAGGGCTTGAAACTCATCACCAAACATAGCATGATCTCACTCTTATGCCATTTATAAACCTTTGTTTAATTCATAATGTGTCAAAGAACATTATTACTAATTATTGAAATTATGTATATTTTAAAAAATCCTCATTGTAATATGAAAAATGGATAAAAATTAATATCTTCATAGCCCTGAAAAACCCCGGTAAATCTAAAAGGATATATTAAAATACTGGATTGGTTTTTCTCACATGCAAGTAACACAGACACAGACATTAATGTGCTTCTGTCCAGCAAGATGACAATTTTCCTTCTAAATGCATATTAGATAGGAATGGTGAATATTGTACAAAATATATCTCTTGAGTGGTAAGAAAACCTTTAACTGAAATGAGCATGAGAATGTGCAAGCATCATCCAGGACTTTATATCGACTGCCAGTGTTGGTGTCAAAGCACAGCACAGTGAGTGGATATCGGGTTTTTATGTCTTGGAATGAGGATGCAATACAGTCGGGCCATAAAAAAAACCAAAACCAATCCTTTTATTTCGTAGGCAGGATAGATTTTGATGCATTTCCAGGTGTTTAATCTGCCTTTCCGAAGCTTTAAGTTTTCTAAGTATCACTGGACATTACAACGTTGCTTCTGAGCAACTTTGTTTCAAAAAGGAAAGACTCTGTATAAAAAAATTTACACATATCTTTGTTTAACTCCTGTTAGGTGACTGAAAAACCTGAAAATTTTAGAGGTGGAAAAGGCAAACGATTCAGTTCAGCAGTTACACAATTTCTGGCACGCACTGGAGGTCAGAGAAAAAAAATCAGGGACAATTCTGTCAGTTGTAAACATGGGCAGAAATGATAAAATACGGTTAAAAAGTGCACTTAAGTATGCAGCTGTATTCCAAGGGATGGCATCATCCAGGCACTGATAGAGGCCCAGGCTGGTAACGTAATGTAAGCAATTAGTTCTGGCAGCTACAAAAGAACTGGTGAGGCAGAAAAATCAGTCTCAAGGACTAATCTGTGTCTGCACAATAGCAATGTCTTGATAGCACATCTGAAACATGGCAGCTCGAACAGGCAGGGCAGAGGAGCTCTGCAGATGCCTCAGAGAGCTGTCACCCGCTAATGACTCCCAGAGCCAGGTGGGAGCAGGGAATAATCATCTGGAAAAGCTGCAAGGGAATACAGGAAAACCAACTTCCACAAAAAAA
>VZRN01004257.1:792491-809955 GCA_013397935.1 Dasyornis broadbenti | reverse complement strand
AAAAAAAAAAAAAAAAAATATTAAAAATAAATTAAAGAAATTTTTTTTTAAAAAATTGTGCTTCAGTGGTTGAGGTCAGGAAA
This sequence comes from Dasyornis broadbenti, assembly GCA_013397935.1. Classification (NCBI taxonomy): domain Eukaryota; kingdom Metazoa; phylum Chordata; class Aves; order Passeriformes; family Dasyornithidae; genus Dasyornis; species Dasyornis broadbenti. The sequence goes on along the minus strand of VZRN01004257.1, from coordinate 809,872 downwards.
ACCCCCCATCGCTTAAATTTCAATTTTACAGTGCAGCTTTCAAAAAGAAAACTGTTTGTTATTCATCGGTAACTTTAAAGCACTGTGTGTTCTCACAGCATACACCGCCCCTGCATCCACAAATCGCTTCCATTTAAACTGGCACGGATGCACCATTCCGACAGCATCGTTGCAAATTGCCTCGATGATTATGTTCTTCTGTGGTTTTGCAGTACCTACAGCTCTCACTGGGAATCCTTCGTGGACTTTCTGGTGTCTGCAGAGGTTGAGCTCGTGCTGCTTCCTGGGACATTAATAGCATCTCTCCCTTGGTTCAGCTAGCGATTCCTCCCAGAAAGAAACTTAAAATCCTGGACACACCTCTTGTAATATCAGACCAAAAACTGCCCAAAAGGTGTCGAAAGCTTTTAGGAAGAAGAGGGTGGAAGGAAGAAGAGAATCACAAATTCAAAGAAGATAGATCTTGCTGCTTTAACAAAGCAATCTGAAAAAGGGCAGGTGTTTTTACAAGTCTCTAGCAGGAGAGGATTGTTCAGGTCCTGATAGACACACTGTGAAAGTTATTTTTAAAAATCATTCGTGTAAGTATCCCAATATAACTTGGACAGGATTTTTACAAGACAGGAATTTTGAAAGGCCTACTGGATTGATATTGCAACAGAGTTTGTAATTGTAGAAAGTAAAAAGCAAGACTGTGGATGGCAAAAGACTTTAGGAACCTATCTGAAATTTGTTTTTAATTTATAATTGTTAAAATGAAAAATCATAAAAGGAAAAGAAAAACTTCAGGTGGTTTGATCCAGTGGATCATTCTTGTTTCAAAATAGCTCAGCTCAGCCTCAGGCTATGGATCTCGGAGTGGCATTTATATAAAAGCTAAAAAGGCTGGCTCTCTTTCTTCCCTCTGCCACCAGCTGGAAAGAGGAAAATGCCTTGCATAAGATATCAGACCAAAGCACAAAACCCCTATTCGTATTTATTTTAAGAATTATCACAGCTTCTCTTCATTTACTTCCTACTTTTTTTTTTTTTTGTTTGAATATCTTAGCAAGGTAGGCGATGAACAGCTCCAGAGGATGGAATAATTTATAAACTCAGCTATGATGGGGCATCGCAGCAGCATTTCCCACAGGAGCTTCGGTGAGGGAAGCAAAATGTTGGTTCCCTGCGACAACGACATCCCATAGGATGCGGCAGGGCACCTCAAAGTCACCCCATGCCGTCTCAAGGGGTTCTGGCCCACACAAAGCAACACTGCAGGATTTTCAGAGTCCTCCCGCTGTGTGTGGGACAGGCATGACCTCATGGGGGGCACAGAGGTCGGAAACAGCCCTGACCCCCGAGGATGGGTGGCTCTGGGTCACCTCTGGCACCTGTGTGCCCGTCTGCCCTGAAGGGAGGTCACCAGCTTGACCGTGTACCCGCCATGGGTCCTCTGCTCTGCCTCTCCCCTTCCTTCCTCCTTTGGCACACACAGATTTCCAGCAGAGCAGCGAGAATCACCTTAAATTATGGATGCTTTCTTTTCTCACCTAGATTAGTAGCCCTCTTGCAAAAAGCACTTTTGTAAATGTCATGATGCGCTGGAATCAATTGTAGTACATACCCTTTAAATAAAACAACAAAGTAATTCCTGAGAGCCGTGGTATTTCAAGACATCCAGGGTAAACAGAAAATTTCGTTGGTGCCTGGGTTTATTCTCAGGTGATCCAACAACAGAGAAATACAAGAAAAATCCGCAGTTGTAGCAGAGACATTGCTGGGAGTGGATTTTACCGTGTGTGTTTTCTACTCTCCACGGAAAGAGAAGACAAAGCCAAGTGTGGTTTCCTAAAAATGTGTGACCAGTGGATTACTTCCTGCTTGATAAAACATAACTAAATGCATCTAAACTTCTCCAGATGGATATTATTTATGAATCAGGGAAAAGATAAAATTAATAGGAACATCAAAGATGTGCTGAAAAGTTTCCTGATTAAGTATTATCTGACCTCCAAATGGTCTTCCTCTGCATTTCCTGGAGCAATTTGGCTATTAGTCAACCCATTCCTCCCCCAGAAATGCAGATGACAGGTTTATAAATATCTGAATCAGAGCTGGAATCTAAACTCCACTCTGGTTTAAACGCTGTTTAGCAAGGTGACATTTTTTCCCTTGGCAAAGGAGGGAGGACACGCTTTTCGCACTCGGAGTTTTTCCAGCCCAGCCAAATATTTGTTATCCATGGTAGCAGACAGAGGGATGGCTTGGTGTGCATCACCAGGGCACACTGCTTTTGTTAGGGCAGGGGCTCTGGTGTGGGTAAAAGTCTGCATGCTGCTGGGGTGACTGAGCCAGAGAAGTATTTCTCATACTCAGGCTTGCTCACGCACCGCAGCGCAGAGCTGGACTACAGAGACACAGGCACCGCTCTGTCCCAGAGCCAAGGGGATTCAAAGGATTCGGAACGACTTCTCCACATTCTTTCTCCCACCTTACTAAACCCCTCTGTTTCAGTTTTGCCCTGAAAAAAACCCAAAACCCAGGGACGTCCTCGGGGGAGCTTCACTCTGCTGGTGAACTTCCATACTCTGAATTTTCTGCCACTTCAGGAGTATCTCTCTCTCAAAACACAAACGTGCTGGGAGAAGCTCGTAGCTGCAAATCCCAGGAAGCCTCTTCAGGCTCGTCATTAAGAGCATCCTCTGAGCTGGCACTTCACAGAAATCAGAGGAGGGAGAGTGAGTAATAGCCTGGGTTAGACAGAATTTCATTAGAATAAATGATACATTCTGTGTTCATTCTGAAGGAGTTTTAGGAACACGTGTCAAAACACTTCAGTGACAACTGGGACTATTATTCCTTCTGCTGAACTGCAGCTTTTACCACGGTAAGCCGAATTCCAGGAGCATACCTGCTGTGCCAGAGCTCCTCATTCCACACCAAGCAGATCTGGCAGGGCAAACTGGTCACTTCTTCTGCTGGAGAACACAGGAGGCTGCAGTGCACCAGAAAAAGAGCTCAAGCACACAGAGAATGAAAACACACCGTGAGCAGTGAGGCTTCAACATCACCAGTGCCATCAATTGCCAAGTGCTACAAAAAATTATCAGTTGTGAGTCCCAGAGAATGACTGCAGAAGAATCACAGACATTGCATACAGGGCACTCCCACTTCGAGCTGTAATCAAGGAAAAGAAGAAGGAGAGGAAAGAGGGATCTCTGGTCTGCATAGAACATTCTGTGTGCTTCGTTAAAGATTTGTCAGATAATTAATTCATTGCATTTTAAGGGCCATATAATTCTCTCTGAAAGTTTAGATTATTTTACATCCCAAAGTATCTGGCTGTGTTTGCTGAGCTAACTTGATCACACAGCACTTTTCTAGGCATTTAATCTTTACGCATCCACGGAGAGAACTTCCCTCTCAAAGACAACTTGGGAATATCCTGTAAAGCCTATACATTGCTCTGGGAAACCGGGCTGCTTCAGGATACGCATTAGAAATGCAAACTGATCCCATCCTGTGCCACAGGGCAGCATCAGTTTGTGCTGAATGCACCCCAGTGCCCAGATGTTTTTCAAAGAACACCTCAAACGGCCTTGTGCTAGGAATTCCTGCCTCACCTGCAATGACTGAGTGATCTTTCACGGCCACAATGGGACTGAAATCCTGCTGTAAGTGTGCCCTGGGACAAGCTCTCCTCAGTCACCTCGCTCTTTTATATGTCCACAGAGATATCCACACTGCCTGTGCTCGAGTAAATGCGACTTTTGAGGAGGAGGAAGGCGGTTGGTGCCGTCAGGCTGCTGCAAATGTTTAAGCTCTGAAGTGGGTCATGAGGCCACACAACTCCACAGGAGCACAAAGCCTCAGTTTTTGCCTCACATCCAATAATGCAACACAAAGACTGGGCAAAAGGATGGCAACTTAATCTGTTCTGCAAGTTGCTCCTTTTCCTCACCCTTCCTGTGCTTGGGAGAGCTCTCTGTTGGTTGCTTGGGCTTTGCTGGCAGTTTTGTTATCATCCTTTCCTTTGTTTTTACAAACAGGACAGTCTTGTCACGCACTGTCACTGCTCATTTTTAAGGGGCAACTGGAGCAGGTTGCATCTCTGAAATTAGGATTCACTTTTCCAAGTGTCTCCACTCTTCATGCTGGCAGAATAAACTTTGCCAGACACANTTTTATTTTTATTTTTTTGAGCAGGCCTGGTCTGGTGGAAGGTGTCCCTGCTCACTGCAGAGGGTTTGCAACTAGATTACCCTTAAAGAGGTCTCTTCTAATCTGAACCATTCCGTGATTCAATGAGCATCCCTTTTCAGAGATTACCTTTTACTGCCTATGAGGCTTCAATGAAAAAAGCATGAAAAAATAATATAAAGTCCTAGTGCATCCATGAGGGCACTCCGAGAGCAACCAGATCTAGATATCCAGGTTCATTTTTGCAGTTTTCAGTGGGAGCGTATACATTATTAAAATTACTGTTAAACACACAAAAAATTCTTCTATCCACAACAAAATTATTTTATGGGATGTATTCACCAGTTCTTCACACACATTCTTCTTTTCCATAATTCAGTCAGTCATCAGGGAAATGGCATTCTCTTGCAAAAGACATTAGTTGTCATCTCAAGAAGAGCATGATTTCTCTTACCCGTTCTTAGGCAGAAAAAACACAAATGAGAATGGCTTGAACCAGTTACTCTAGAAAGCCCCTCCAAATTTTAAAAGCTAAGTTCCTACAAAAAAGGAATTTTTAAAATTCCTTGTTAAAAATAGAATTTGCAGAGTCAGAGTACAGTGAAATTTTAGATCTGCCTGTGTGTAATGCAACAGTTGCACTCATTATTAAGAGATATTTTGCGAGATCTGTAACATAAGAAGCTCCAAAACCCTATTTTTGTGCCACAGGTGCCTTGACATACCACTTTGTTATCAAAACTAGACAAGAAACCAGCTAAAAACATGTATCTACTATGAGAAAACTGTGTCTAAAACATTAGAAATACTCTCTGAATGCAGAAAAAAAGATGTCCTGGCCTATTATTACATGAGCATTTCATTTGTTGCTGAGTTTTATGTTGAGATCACAGCAACACCAACAGCCAAGCTGGGTGCACTGCACTGCCACCCCACCCATGCATCATGACAAGTAATGAGAGTGCAAACACTATTAATTCAGCTACACAGCTCATTATGATGAAAAATTTATTTGTAGATACCTCCTTGATTAATGCCTAATGCCTGGTTAATCTAAAACATCCAACAGGAGAGAAACTGAAGTCAGTGAGAGGTACCTGACATCGGAGTGAGCACAATTTATCACCCCTGTGAATAGCCCATGGCGCTGTTCACTGTGCACACAGACACAAACACTTCCACAACCTCCCTGGAGTCATGAAGGATCTGGGAAAAACACAAAAGGCCAGAAAACTCACGAGGCATGGAGTGTAGGTATTCACATAGACGGTAGACAAAGGCTGCTGTGAGCAAGCAAGAGGCAGAAGACACGCTGGCTGAAAAGAAAGCTGCTCTGCTCTCTTCTGCTCCACTCAGTGGAGCATTTTAGGAGTTGCCAAAATCGTCAGTGCTTTCTGCTTCAGCACACCTACCCAGTTGGCTCAGGTGTTTGGAGCTGCAGTTCACCTGGATTTATTCCACACGAGTACTGAGGAGCACATCCCTTGTGTTGCTGTTGCTCGCGTCTTCGATCTCCGCTGGGCCTCTTTGGAATAATTATGAAGGAATGATCTACAGAAAGCACCGTGTTTTATATTCTGCACTAAGCAAGTCCAGTCCCTCAAAACTTTTCGCAGTTTCAACCACTTGGATCTCAGAACGGAGCCTTTGAGGAGTGGCTCATGTGTACCAGGTCCCACCAATGCTCCGCCCAAGGCGGGAGAAGCAGAAAGTGCGGCGTGAAAAGGGCACTGGCTCTCCTCTTGGACCACCCCACCCTTCCCACCTGGAGAAATCTCATCCACTGCCGTGCAGGCACCAGTCTTTGCTGTAAGCTCAGCCTCGGATTCAGATCCAGCCCCTGCGTTTCTTGGAATGGTGTGCACAGAGCAGGCTCTCTCGTCAAGCAGTCGGTGGGAGAATTTCACTGAAACAACTTTTCTTTATGGCAGTTCTATCAATCCATTTAAGAATTCGGTGGAGTGTCCCTTCAGGATGCACTCAGTTCCCTTGAACACCTAATGGGCTCTGGGAGCAGATGCAAGCGCTCTGGAGAAAATCTACCTAGAAATTCAGATTCATCAGCCACTGCTTTGCCCCAGAGAGAGTTCTGCTAGAATTTAATTTCTATCTCATGTCACATTTTTAAATGTAACATTTAATCTAATTAAAGGGAAAAAAATTACAGTATTTCAAGGTTTTCTAGAGATGGCTGAAATGTCCAATTTTAAAATAACCCTGAATTTTGTGGTAGTCCTTTCAGGGGAAAATGAAACTTTCCTTTTTGCTATATTAACAACCAAACATTTCTCTTCTAGAATTAAGTGATTAAAGAAAAGCAAACCGTGGAATAAATAGGAGATTTTTTTTTTTTTTTTTAATTCTTGGGTACTTAGTCAACAGAAAGAGATGATGAGAATACTAACTAGAGGGAGCTTGAATAAAATTAACAAATATAAACTAAAAATAAGGAAGAGCTTTTCAATTCCAAACGGAGAAAGAAGAAAAGAACACGCACCTGCAGTAGCTCCAGTGGTCTGCAGCTGTACAAAGCACGACATAAATTACTGTGTAAAATCCATGAAGCTGTCACAAGACTGGGTTCTGAAGTAGCTGCCACTAAAACTCAAGTGGAGTTACCAGAGCAGGGAAAGAAAATTAGAAAAGTCAATACGGTGTTGACTTAAAATAAAGACTTCTTGCCAAAAAAATAAACAGGGAGGAAGAAAAATCGCTGGACTGGGAACATAAGAAAGAGTGTTTTATTTACAGAGGTTATTTAGGAACAAAAAGTATTAAAAAAAAAAATGGAAAACCACCTAAAAGCAAGCATACCTTAAGAGAGGAAGGGAGCAAAAATCTCGTGCTAATGGTAGGTTTTCAAGATTTTTTTAATGCTTAATTAATCAGAATTTCAATGACTCCTTAAGCCCATGGAAAATTGAAAATTCTAGTGGTGAAGACCCCATGGGAACATCTATGCTGCTGAATGGCATAGAACACTTTAAAAATACACAGGGCTTTGCACAGATATCTGCAATAAAATCCATGAGAGAGTCCTGCAGGTACCATGACCTACATTCATCAGAAATTTGGTACATTAAAAGTAAAATTATTTGGTAAATCCTGGACCTGGCTGCACAGAATTTGGTCAGGGAAGCAGAACCCACTCTTTGAACTTGAACAATTAATGTTATATTCCTGGAGCGTTTAGACCCGGGAGAGACCCCAGGGATAAGGGAAATTACAGTTCTAGTCTATAAAGCCTCGGAATATTCAATAATCAGGGCATCTGACTTCTCAAAAATAAGAATTGACGGGCCCTGTATCTCCACACAGGAGTGAGATGTCAGTAATTCTGCGTTTGGAGCCTAGCACGCAGTTTTTAATGTTCTCTTGCCATTTTTTATAAATGACCACTGGTTCTCCACCATTGCTCTGAGGTGCCACAGAGGCTCTGTGGAAAAGAAAGTTTGGGAATAGCTAAAGAATGACTCCTTTTGAAGTGGTTTGCAGGCTGCCTCTAGAACATTACAGTGCTGAAAATAGCCCCTTATCTGCCCTGCAGTTCACAGGGCCGCATGATGCGAACTCTTCGTAATAAAAGGCAGGAGATCCCCTAAGGATATTGGTTTGCTGGGAAATAAGGATAGAGAAGAAAGAAGCTGTTAGAGTGAAAGATGGTGAGCTTGAAAGGCGAGAAATGAAAGAAAAAAGAATGAAATATTTTCAGAAACCGTCATGAGTGCCAAGAAAGGGGAAAGGAGGAAAGAAAATGGAAAGCTACTGAGTGACCTTTACTTTTAGCATGGAAAATAAATGTTTCCTTTTATAGTTTCTTGTTAATATAGGACCAGTAGAGGATCATGAATCTTTATACAGTTTTATGGTTTCCTTTTCAGTGAACCATTTCAGTTTTACACACAATTTTATAAAGCAACTGCATAAGAAACTGAGCTTACCTTTACAATGCCATGATGAAGCTGTGTCTGCATACATGCACACATTCATTTCTGAGCAAAAAAAAAAAAATCGGCAACATTTTTTAATTCATAAAAAAAAAAATTTCTGCTTTGAAATTGAACTGAAATGATATTTCCTAACATTAAATCTGAATTTCCTAATATTAAATCGAACCAGAAAACAGAATACCCCCCACAACCATACATGCACGCAGCTGTAATCGCTATTTTTTAGCAGACACTGCACGCCTTTGATCTTCCCCGGCCTTCTTCCATCTCCCAGACAGCCCAATCCCAAAGGATTCATTGTCTACCAGATCCTTCTCCATCCCTCCCTGGCCCTGGACTGTCTGCCTCTGCAGCAACGTCATGTGGAAAGCACAGCAACGTCCTGCTGGAAGCGGGGCAGGCAGCACCCACAGACCCGGTCTCTGACTTGTTCTCCCCCTGGACACAGACCCCTGGCTTCCCACAAGTCCATGAGAGCTGCTGGAAAAGAGGGAGAGCACACAAAAAGTGGCCTTTCCTCGCAGCTGTGAGTCAGGGGTTGCATCTCTGCGCTGGTGCTGACGAGGCTGATGGGACCCTGGAGTTCATTAAATCCTTCCTCGTGGGAAACCTCTTCTGACACTGAGTGAACAGGACCAGTTCAGGGTCTAGCTCACAGACAAGAAATTCCAGAATATCTGGAGATTTTTCAGGCCTCCATGCATCTTACTGGTGCCCAGGTCCAAGTTCTGCTGCTAGCCCACCCGTATATTTAGTTCTTGCCCTTAAAACACTTCCCCTGGCTTCTGGAGTTGGCTGGTCTCTGCCACCTCTTCTGCAGTGATTGAGATGGCTCAGATGCCCCTCAGCATTGATTTGGTGTTCAATCCCTGCTGCATTGTGGCACTTTTCCCATCTGTGTTGGCTTCTGCTCTAATCTGACGTTCCTCAGCAGGCAGTGAGGCACAGAGAGGCAGGAGTCATCTCCTGCCTTTACTCATGATTTCAGGTATTGTCTGTATCTCACATTCCGAGGGTTTTTTGTGAGCCTCCATGATGTTTGCTTTGCCTTGTTTTAAAATGTTTTTTCTCCACTCAGGTTATGAATAGCCAGACCAAATTAGGCATGGCTTCAAGACCAGGCCCATCAGGTAACTCAGTCCTGGTCGTTCCTCAGTTCAGGATATCCTCTGGATAGCCTGGATTTCTGGGCAAATAAATAACTAGATAAACAATAAATAGATAAGCAATAAATATATTAACAATGCCAAGGTTTTACAGCAGTTGGATTCATCTCCTTCCCTTCCCTTCAGTACTTCCCATCAGACTAGAACAGGAAAGGAATGGAAATGCATTTATCACCTTCCTTCCCCTCCCCATGGCCAGAGAGAAAATCCCTGTCCTTCTCCCTCCCAAAGGAGAGGGTGAGTTTGTCCAGGTGGGATACACAAGCAGGGCCACGGGATGGTTTTGCTCTGCCCAGAGTGAAGAAGCCCCGCTATAAAATATCACTGAAATCAATGCTTCCATCTTAAAGCTGTCTCCAGAACTTTTCTATCCCTTCAATTTTATCAAACGTTTCTACCCATGTCGGGCTTTAAGCTTGTGTTTTGAACTCTGATTTTGCCAGGAACTCAGAAGAAGAGAGAAAAAAAAAAAAAAACCTAATTAGAGATATTTCAGTCCCCCAAAGTCAATGCCACACAATGAGAATCCACACGATACACCAGAGGACATTACATCTTTAGTTCTCCCTTCATGCCACATGAAATGGAGCTTTATCAATGAAGTCATCCTAGCCATAACTTCTACTAAATCCACGGTACACAGCCACTAAAAGGAGAATTAAAACACTTTTGTAGACAGGCACAAGGCCCTTCACACAATGTATTTCTGGACAGGTTATTATAAGTGGCAGCAGCAGTCTATTCTTCTGCTTTTTGATATACTGAGATTCAGGGCTGGCCTTGAAAATAGATACATTGCCTGATAAATTACACAGCGTAGTGGAGCGTGCTCGTGCCACGCTGCCCAACGTGTCATCTGCTGATGGCTGTCCCCTACATCAGATCCCCTCTCTTCTGCCTGCCTGCAGAGGCTTGGCAAACAGGGAGGATGGGCACAGCAAAAGCTGGCAGGAGGCATTAGGACAGAGGGAACACAAACCCAGGTGAGAGGCAAAAGATTAGCGGCGAACCCCGCTGCCTCTGTCGTGCCCTTCTGTCCAGTTCCATGAGAGAGAACGCGTTGCGGGAAGGGATCCACCCTGACCTGGGTTTCTTCAGATGTGTTTTCTGTCAGCACGGGGCCTCCACAGAGCTCCTGAGCCTTTCCACTTGTGCAAAGCCTCAGGAGCTGCCACATCCACATCCTGCTGGAATAAGAAGGAGAAGGGAGGAGTGATCCACGGCAGAGACATGAAATAGCGGAGCAGCAACGGAGAAAAGCCCCGGGCTGACTTTTTGCCATCCCTGCTACTCTGGGAGATGAGAGGCTGTGCTCTCTGAGCCCACACTGGTGTGCATCAGCACCATCTCTGTGGCACTGAGAGAGTTCTGTCGCTGCAGGGTCACGAGCAAGGCGCTTCCAGTTCAGGATATCTCTCCCGTTATGATTGCTAAATGTGCGGAGAGGCAAGCGGATACACGAGCACACACACACAGGCATGCACCATTCCTCTGCATTTAGGCACTCTGGGGAGCAAAGGGACGGTCCTTCCCCGGAAAAGAAAACAAAATAAGGAGATAGAGTTTGCAACTACTGCAACAAGTAGTGCTGCATGTGGTTACTTTTAATGAAAATGTCAAGTACCGGTTCTTTCCAAAAGCGATCTGAACTGAAAACCTCTTTTCTGAGTCAAGCTGAGCAGGACTTGGCGTCTGCACTTCTTCCATCACAAATTATTGCCTGAAATCAGCAAGATGAAGTAGATACCTGAGGTGCACTTTTCCATCTCCCAGAGCTGGAGAAAAAACAATGAAAGATTTTGCTTCATTTCGTTGTTAACCTGAAAAAAAAAAAAAAAACCTACCAAACCCCTGGAAACCACTGACAACAGGTCCTGCTTTCCACTTGTCAGCCCTGCCCTGGTGGCTGGCCCATGAGGTCAGTAATAAACCTCTGGTTCTTGCTGAGCTGCAGCTCTAATCTATCTGCTCAGTCCTCGAAATGACTCTCCTTCTCTGGGCTCCAGAGGTCCATTTTCCCTCACCTCGCTGATGGGTGTGCTCCCCATCATCCCAATGAGCCCCTGCAGTCCTTGTGTCCTTCTCAGCACGGTTAAGTGACCTCAACTGCTCGTTGCAGCATCAGAACGAAACCCTAACTTCTGCTGGAAGAGTTCAAGGAGGTGCAATAGTTTTCTAAAAAAAAAGAATCTTAATTTAAAATTCTTTTGCCAAACGTATCCTAGTAGATCTTAATTTTGCTTAAAAAGTCCCAAAACCCAAAACAAACAAAAATCCCACCAACACCACAGACAGAGCGTTTCACCCTTCTAAAGATACATTGAGGGTTAAAACTCTTTAATCTCTGTGGAAAGACAAGCCTGCTCTGGGTAAATTGCAAATTAGCAGGCACCTTAAACCCCGAAATCAAAAATTCACCTTCTCTTTCCGAGTAGCATGGATTGGTGTAGGGCCAGTAAAGTAGAGTGAGCAGGTTTTGATATTTTGTAAGGCAATAGTGCCTCATCAAACTACTCCAGATAAAAGCAGCTCAATCAGCTGCTCCTTAAAGGACTCTTTCCAGCACCCTCAACGTCTGTCTTGTCCTGAGGGGCCACAAAACCAAAATTATCTTTGAGCAACAGGAATATATAACACATACATATATATATATATGCTTTTTAACCAGCAACTGTGCTGCTGCACATCTGTGAAGCTCGGTTGTGCCAGATGCAGAATATTTGTGTGTGTTCTGTGAGCGACGGGCAGGGGATTGCCACCTTCAAAGCACGTGGTGGTAAAAGAATGCTTAAACGCAGCCACGTGAAAGGGAGGATTGAACCTTGCACTTATGGACTCGCCAGTGGGTGCGTCATTCACCCGAAAAAGTGACGCTGGTGCCACTGCTTGCAGCCTTGAGGAGCCAATGGATGCAGCTGCAGCTGAACTCGGTGCTTTTGCTGGCAGAATAACCTGAGCTGGTGTTGAATTAGAACCTAAAGGAGTTGCGGGTGTTCTGAGGAGAGGTGCAGCAGGGAACCAGGTTCGTCCCACGAGCACAGAGCAGCCTCATAAGAGACCGGAGAGACACCGAGGGTTTGGGGCATTTGTGAAGACAGGCAAAGTCTGGGAAACCCCAAACAATGCCTGACCTGGAGGATCAGGAACAGCTGGAATCCCAGCACTGCAACATAGTCATCTCTCATTTAAACTCATAACCCACCCTTCATCCACAGCCTGAACCAGAAACTTCATGTTTGCATCCACCTTTTTACGATACTGGCTTCAAACTCTTGTCCATTCTACCGTCCCGTGGTCCTTTTCCCCTTTAAGAGCATCTGGGGAAGTGAAAAGTTCACATGCTAAAGTGACCCCCAGTGATTCTCTGGGTAGTTACAGATCACCCAGTTCAGGGGATTCTTCTTCCAAATGATTCTTTTTGCGCTTCCCAGTAGAGAATTTTATTTAATCTCAGTATATAAAACTAATTGCTCTTGTCAGTTGAAAATGTTGATACTTCAGCTTTTATCCTGTTTTCCAAAGCTCGCATTAACATAAGGAACAACTCCTTAGAACAGGACACTGTGGTGGGCCATTAAACTTTGCCATTTCCAATTATTAACTTGTATTCTTTGTATATTTGTATTTTTGCGTATTTGCATGTGTTCTTAGGATAGCTCCTCTCTCGCTTGGTTTCACGACTGTTTTCACGACAACCTGGGAATATTAAACCACCAGAAACTGAGATTCCTAATACCTCTCAAAGCTGCTTGTACACCTACCTGTCTTTTGGTCTTGTCAAGGTACCAATATCGGCAATAAAGATTTCAGGAATCCTCCCAGAGCACTGGAGCATCAGACCAGGATCTGTTTTTCTTTTCTAGAGTCTTTTCACAGTGCTCAGTGTGAGCTCTGCGGGAGCAGAGTCACTTTATATATCTATATATATATACACACATATATGAATATATATATATATATATGCACACACCTATGGTTTTTATTTTAGATTTAGAAACAAAGCACGTCATTAACTCTGTGTTTTACTGTGAGTTTCTACAACGGCTTAACATCAACTGCAGAGAACTTGATCATCACCACAAAGAGCTGAGTAGGCACTCTTGTAAAGAACTCGGTGCCTCCAGGCTCAGCATCATCTTCCTAGATCCGAAAAAAACACTAAAAACCAGCAGAATTGCATATTCAAATACTTTTTAATTCACCAAGAGCAAGCTGGGGAAGTGCTTTTTGTGGACCTGTTTATGTTAAATGCTGGTGGTTCTCAATATATTTTTACTGCACTGAAAAACAACGGCGACTTGTAAATTCCCCTGCCCGTAGCAGAAAGACTAAACAGCCTTTTAGATAAAGAACTTTTTCTTTTTCTTTTTTTTTTTTTAACTAATACCACACAAAAAATTGCATTCAATAGTTGAGCTTAGCAACACTGCAGGAGGACCTGTTATGAGAAGTTTTTTTTATTCATGAGACACTAATGCTACACACAGGAAATAATTATATATAGCAAAGGGAGGAATGTGCAAATTTACCAAATGTTTATTATTTTGAACGTATGTTTGCAATCATAAATCACTCCTCACCTAAGAAATGGAGTTTCAAGCTCTAATTTTCCTTAGCTAAAGCACTACGTCTGGTGCAGGCAACAGCAAACTTCCAGCACCCACACAAAAACTTATTATAGTCGATTTACACCTTTTTTTTCCCCCATCAAAATAATCTTCCTACTGGTAATATTTGATCAGTTAGTGTAGAAACCAATCCTAGAGTCGTGTGGGTGAAACTTGGGGATATTTATATATATATATATATTTATAAAGAAGAGATATTATATCATGGGTTGAAAGGAATAAGGATATATGTAGACAATTAACGGCCAATGTGACAACTATTTTTTCATGGATTTTTGAAATTTATTCCAGTTCTTAATAATCACACCTGTTCTCTGAAAAAAAAAATATATATATATATATATATACTTTACCATGCACTAAACATGTCTCGGGAGACAGAGGGAAAATAAAGGAAAAAAAAAAAAATTATCAGTGAGAATAAATTTTCCAAAAACTCACAATTTCTGTTCTCTGCTTCCCAGAACCCACAAAGAATCACACCCAGCTGTGTTTCCTGAAGGTAAATTTCCACAGAACCAACATATTATTTGGCATCATAAGTAAGAGGATAAAATTTGGCGATCAGCCTGCTACAAAGTTCTCCGTACTCGTAAGTCACAATTCCCGGCTTTACATTTTTTTAGATGTAGAATTTATTCCCGAAATATTGCTTTTTTAAAAAAATAGAGGACAACTTCGGCATGTCACCGAAGGCTGACTGGAATAATGCCCTTTCCACGTTCAGCTGTTGCACAGAGAACATTTCTGTAGATCATCCTTGGAAAAAAAAAAAAAAGGCAATAAAAATGCAGTACGGTTTAAGCAGAGATTTACCAGTGGATAAATTGCAATCAACTTTTAAAACAGAAAGAGAAATCATTGAAACACTACAAACCTCACATGAACGCAGTTTATGAATTTAAGAATTATACACGGGGCAAGTAAAAGTCTCTATAAATTCTGGGTACATCAAGGAAGTATTTAGATTAAAGAGGTTATTCCTGCTAAGACACCCATGCCAACACAAGGAAATGGAGCAGGCATTGGAGAGGTCAAGGCCAGAACTGATTCCTGGACGGAAGAAGGAACTCACAACCATTACATTGCACATTTAGTTTAGAAAAATAAAGCCCCTACACAGAAAATGTCCAGGAAGTGTCCTTTGCACACTTTTCATGCAATTTGATGCAGGTGAACTAATTTGATGCCTGTGAAGCCTTACCATCACGAAATAGCTTTTGCACAAAACAGCGGGGTTTTTTTAGCTACCATCCCTTCCAAAGAGGTAGAGAAAAACTGCAGTGCAGCTGGAAGACAGTGCCTGTGTGTTTAAGATGCTGCAGAAATCCAGCACTCGCTGGTGCCATCATTCACAGGCAGAGAGAGTGCCTCGGTGACAACGCGCTTGTCAGCTGCCTGAGGTGTTAACTGCAATAAAATTATTTGGAACAGAGAGGCCTGATGTTTTTATTAAGCTGGTTCTTACAAAACCATTTTTGCAGCAGAGCTTTGAGGATCACAGTTGTTTTTTTTGCCAAACTATGACACTGTTCAGCGTGGAAGCCCTGAAACGCAGAACAGGAATAGAGTATCTCTTCTTCAAAAAAAACCACTTACGACTATAAATGAGAATATATATACATGTTCTACATATGCAGAGAAATACACGGAATTATTTTCCCGTGGAGCAGCTGCAGCTCCAAAATCCTGAGGTTTGTGCTGGCTCTCAACCCAAGACTGAGAGGTGTTCCTATCTCACAGAACTCCAGTGAAATCCTTAAAAATAGACCACACCCTGCCCAGTCCACGGAGAAGGTCCTAACCCCTCCCTTAGCTGCCCACTTGGGAACAGAAGTATTAAAAAGCCTTGGAAATAAAATATTTTAAAAAAAAATAAAATAAATTTTAAAACAATTAATTAGAGGGGCAAGTTCAAACCTACTGAAAATGAAGAAAAGAGTAAATTAGTAACTCTTGTCATTTCTAATGGAGCTGACACCACTAATTTTAAGGGAATTAAATGGGAAGGTGATGGTGTCGGAGGAGAATCAAGTGCACCTGCTGAAACCCTTGCTTCACTTTCCACAAATGAGGATTTTTTTTTTTTTTTTCTGTTTTCTTCCTATGCTGAATTTCTGTAGTTTAATGCGAAGAGACTCTGAATTATTGGATTTCCACCGGACAGAGTGAGAGCTGGTTTTCCAACACGTGACGCGCATCCTGCAAAAAGTTTTGAGCACCAAAACTCCAGCACTAACAAAACTTTTCCCATGATTGTTTGAATTACTGTTTGAAGGTTCCAGAACTTGGCGTGACTCCAGCTTTGGTGAGCTTGATATACGGCGGAAAATATGAAGTGTCTGCTTTTGCAAAGCCACAACAACCACGTGAAACGTTTTGCTAACATGCTCGCTATTTTTAGCTGCACCTTGCACTAAGTGCTCGGAGGGATAGAGCAGCCAACCCCACCCTTTCCTGTTTTCATCCTCTAGGTCAGACTGAGAATTCCATGAGTTTCTAGATATTCCTCTCAGATTTAGCTCTGGTTTCAGCCCACTGGAATTTTGTCAGGAGAAAAAGTGCAAGTGGTTCAAATTGTACTTGCTTCAAGTGACACAGGTTGCTCCCCTAAATATATTTATGGATCTTCCCCGAACTCATTCTGGTAATTTTTACAAGCTCCAAAGGGAAAAGCAAAGTCTACCTGCCAGGACAGTCCATTCTTGCCATCCCATAATTGCCTCCATCAATTCTATAGCCACATCATCCCAAAAAATCCCACCTAAACATCTAAAATTAAGATCCCCTGTTCCAACGTTTGCGTTTTGACAGAACCGGTAGTTCTCAAACTCGGTTTAGTGAACACTGGAATGGCAATTTTGGCAATTCAGAGTCTGAAGGGTTTTGATTTTCCCTTCAATACTGGAATTCTGAGCCAGACCATAGGTCGTACCGGGATCACCTCCCTTCTGGCTGAGCTGTGTAAAGACATGAGAAGCCTGATGCAGAGAGGCAGATGAATTCATGAAATACTAAAACACACACCCCGTGGTGCACTAAGAAATTAACATGTTTTTGGACAGAATCCATACCATGCTAGGCAAAATATTTAACTTTTCCCATGGGAAAAGCAGATTTCTCTTCTCTTCCGAAACGGTTTTGTTTTGTTTTGAAAAAGGAGGTGTTAGCCAATATCGCTGTTAATGATAAAAATGACTGAAACTCGTTTTTGGCCATCGGTACATAGGGATGGTGTTTAATTTTAAGGTCTTCTAGAGTTTGTATCATTCAGACTCCACGTCCAAGTCTGTTCCAAAAAGTCAACCAGAGGAGCAGGACCTTATGGCTAAACCCGAATTCCTCACTATTTGTTCCTGCTCAACTCTCCCTAATAATGTCTTCATTAAAATAAGAAATGTCTAATTAAAAAAAAAAAAAAAAAAAAAAAGAAGAGGGAAACCCCTTTTTTTTCT
>VZRN01004257.1:750086-792415 GCA_013397935.1 Dasyornis broadbenti | reverse complement strand
AATTAAGTTAAAAAAAAAAAAAAAAGAAGAGTCATTTGGAGAGTCTGCAGACACAAATATTAAATCTTCTCTTCATTACAGTCAGCAAATCCTCTAAGGAATTATTCTAATGACAGGAATTATAGCTAGGCTACGTTGAGTGATAAAATAACACAACAAGCTCACGATAAGCACAGGAAGAAAGTCAAGCTGACCACTCTCACTGCTCGCAGCAAGCTGGAATATGCTGAAAAGTCCACTTCTCTAAAAATGAGTCCACAGGACTTTTCCTGCCTGCAAAGACGCATTTTTAAAAATTATGTCTGGATAAAACCTATACCATTGAAGGCATCTGAGCCACCTCTTGTTGTGTTACTTTTTTCCTAAATATCTATTGGCTGCAAAATATTTCATAAGTGGACAGAAAAAAAAAAAAAAAGGAGCTGTGTTGAATTAAATATTAAGGAGAATGTTTATAATAATTTTTTTTTTCATAAATGTTGGTATGCCTGTTTTAACTGGGTTTTTTTTTTTCTGTTTTGCAATATTTTCTAGCTTCTGCCTACATCTGCAACAAATTTGGCACATAATGTTCACAGCTTTGTATAAGACTCGAGTGCCTTGTATTCACACTGGTGGAGTGTATGATTGTGTACAGATGCTTGTTTTCCTTTTCCAACTAATGTTTCCTTTCCTATCCAGCCTTCCTTTGGCAGCGTTTAAAGTAGAAGAGGGGTTGAGAGGTGAAACAAAATAAAAAAGGTGGGGTCTTGGGAAGAATGACACGGAGTGTACCCAGGATAAACATTTGCAAATTTGCTGTTTAACAAGAAATTAAAACTGCCCAGTCCCGTTTACATACCTGGGGAGAGTCTGTAGCATTCAGTCACCTGAGCAGCTGACGTGGTTGGATTTCACCGTGTCCTACTGCAGGGCGCTTCAGCTCGCAAAATTCCTGTGAATAAATTTTGTTAACAAACAATTGCAGTTTTGACTGCTCATTTATTTTGTCAATGGGATAAAGAATTTGTGAAATTCAGATGAGCGCACACAGCTGTACAGAGCACCACTCACACCAACTGCGGGATGGGTTTGGGGTAGGAACCAGCCGAAATCCAGCCCCTGGCAGCATCCCTCTGTCACACCTCCGTGTCACGTTATGAGTCTGGATTTAATACCAGAGATCTTGTGCTAGCAGACAATTCTGGAGAGCACGGTGCTGAGAGCTGGGCTGTGTTTTCAGCATTGCAACAACTCGTCTCAGCCCTCCACAAAAGAGGCTCGAATTTTTCCCACTCATCGCTTTGGTTAGAGCAAGGCCCTGAAGAGAGAAAAACATGAAATCCCAGAGCTGCGGTTCTGTTTCTGGGTCCTACCCAATCTGGAGGTTTAGATTAATCACTCAAGCTCAAATTTCCACAGCCTCACTGTTCTGGGGTGCCCTGAATTTTAGTGTATTAGATCATGTGAGGATTGCCAGAATTTCAGGAGTTCCTGGTGCTCCTAAAAAGAAAGACTTAACTACAGGCAGCCCAAAATGAAACCCAAGTGGCTGAACACCAGGCAAACAAACCCCGCAGATCTGTGGGGTTTACAACACTGTCTGGATGTTTCCCATCTGCAAAAATGACAGCAAAATCCTATCCTAGGACAAGATCATCATCAGATATTTACTCAGACTGTGGATGAAGGAGACTGTCCTCAAACTTTTATGAAATCAGTGGTCCCAAGGAGAAAGGGAGCGACATTGTCAGATGCCCAGCTTGCTATTTCACAAACCTCCTTGCTTTCAGAATCGTTTTCCTTCTTGCATTCTCAGTTCAGCCCTGTTCAGCTTTCATTGAAAGCTTTTATCCAGTCAGAGCATAGAAAACAAAACTATCAACACCATTTTTATTGTTTGTTTTTGTTTTGTTTTGTTTTTTTTAATGCACACAAACGACACATCTGGCTGCAGCTTTCTTCTCAGTTATAAGGTCTCCACAGCTTCCTGTAAAGAGAAGAAAATTCTTATTCAGGCCAGAACTTGCCCAGCGGAGTTCAAACTCTAAAAATAAATTCTAGCCAAGGTCAAGGAATACCAAGTGAGTCCGTGAAGGCAGGTTGCAAGGAAGTCAGTAGATCTGAAGGTGATGGATGGCATCTATAGGTACCTGTCCTCTGGTTACTCTTGGAAGAATACGTTTATATCACAGTTGTCAAAGACGAAGCCTTGGTTTAAGGAGTTCATGCTAATCAGGCTGTGACAGACATTCTCCTTGGGTCTCCTTCCAGAGAAACTCCACGTGAATCCGAGACACCGAGGAATCACAAATGAGGGGAAATTTGTTCGGCGATTTTCACTGGCGTTTGTTCTAGAACAGCTGATTTCGTGCCGATCATTTTACACCAACAGGTCACCCCTTTGCCACAGGCCTGCTTAGACTTTGCCGCTGTTTTTGCAGAGCAGCAGACACCCCACAGGAGCTCGCAGATCTCCTCGGGAGCTGTCAGCTCTCTGCTGTGTCATTCCCTAAATCACCAGATTCCCTGCTCCTCTTCCCTCCTCACTGCCTTATTCTGGGTATTCTGAATTCTGGATCTGCTCTGCAGGAGGACATGGGTTGAACGTGGAGTCTGTAGCACATGGAGCCCAGAGAAAGTGTCCTCAGACCTTCCCTGCGCTGCAAACGTGACCAGGTTTGGTTGCCTGGGGGTCCTTCCCAGCTTTTGGAATCATGAGCTGCTTTCCCTAGACTGAATGTTCCTATTGACTCCGTCTCTCCATCTCCTGGATGTTGCTGGGAAGCCATGAATTCAGCTTAATGTGCTGCCCTGATTTAATCCAGATAATATTTCTACTCGCTTGTGAGTTGGAATTACTTAAAATTTTGTTTTCAGAGAGGGTGGTTTGTGGTTTTTTCCTTCTTGTATAAATAAGGGTTTGGTCATCAAAAAAAGCCCACACTCTCACTGAATTAAATTACTTCTGATTTAGGAAGAAGTGAACACACACAAGGAAAGACACACATCTGGAAAATACAGGAAATGCAATTCAAGTGCTCTGAGTAGGCGGTTCAAGTTACTTTTCCCAGGTAATTATTCTCTTGCTCCCCTTCTACTCACAGATATTTGCTAAATCCAGCTTCAATGTCAAGCACTTTATAGGCTTAGAACAGAAACAGAAGCCTTTTCAGCCTGTAAATAAGCATGCAAACCTTCAATTTCCTATGCATGCTAGAAAGGATCTCTGCTTTCTTCACAAAGGAAGGCAACTTTCACCTGGTTTGCTTGAAAGCAAATTTATGTCTTCTGCTTGCCATTTATGCTTCTGGTGCTGTGAGTTACGTTTGAACAGTCAATTTGAGCAATCTGTCTCCTAAGAGTCCGTTTTCAATCTGCCAACTTTTCACAGCGTTTTCATTGCCTTCGATTCTCTGTATCCCCCCCCAAAATTAACCAATCCGTTACAAATTTCAGTTGAAATAGCCATGCTTCTGCAGAAAGAGTTGGTGCACGTGCTTACCTTTGGCCATTTCCAGGGTAAATTAGCATTTTTCAGTAAACACCAGTCCATTTTTGTACCAGTGAAGGGTCTGCATTCAGATTTTCAGCCTCTGTACTGCCTGAAAAACTGCGGACTAGTGGTACCTCATCACCCTGCAGAGCTTCCAGCTCCCAAGGCGTGCACCAAGAAGAAACGTGTTTGCCTTAAGCTAGAGCTAAATATTTCAGTTCACTCACAAAAAGGTCAAGAAATTAGAAAGTTGTCCCGGGAATGAATCTGCGTTTGAAAAGGATTCAACAGTTTGGGCGTGGCAGAGGCAAAATTTTGTGCCATGGAGCTTTGCTCTGCATCGTGTCTGGAACCCTGAGCCTCAAACTCATCCTAGAGCTCGATTGTGTGGATCTTGGCCCAGCCCCTTGCAAAGGAGCCCTGTCCTTGCTGCAGTCACAGTTCTTCAGCTGTGGTGATAGCCCAGGCGTGAAGTTTTTCGTTTACTGATTCATCTCGCCCCAAGCGCCGACAGAAAATGAGGCCCTCCATCCCGTCTGTGCTTCCCTCACAAATGTATCCCTAAATCCTCTCTTACAGCCTTCCCTCCCCAGAAGGCAGGGATCCCTTTCCCCTTTGCAGCAGCCCTGGGACCGAAGCCTCTGCCATTTCTTTGCCACTGGCAGGTGGTTGGCTCAGAAATTAGGCTGGAATTTGGCATTGTTTCCCTTTCCCCTCTGGGACCAAGCTGAATCGAGTTCCTGTGCTTCTGCAGGGAAGGAAATCAAGAAGGGATTTTCTCTCAGTGCCCCAGAGAAACATCAGACAGGGACTCCCAGTCTCAGCATCTGCCCTTTTCGAAAGGAACCAGCCATAAGGTCAAAAAACCCTAAATTATCACTCTCAGCAGGGCCTTCCCCAAGTGCCCAAGCTGCTCATGTGTTCCACAGGCAAAGGGAAGAGAGAGGATAAGAAATCATCACAGTCTGAAATCCACATTTATCCTGAAGCCCCAGTTTCTCATTTTTTGTTGGCCTTCTGGTTTCTAAATCTGAACCCTTTTCGATCACTACAAACAACGTGATCCTAAATAATTCACCGGCAAAAGGCCTCTGTCGAGAAGAATGAAGATGCTTGAAAATAAGACCATACCTTCGATTTCTCTCACACCCTGTCTTAAAAACACAATCTCTCTTAGCTGTAGCTGTATTTCACAAACTTTTAAAGTTATTTTCTCTTCTTTTTTTCTTTTTTTTTTTTTCTTTTTTTTTTTGTGGCTTTCTGTAGTTGCCATTGGTGTGTCAAAATTCAAAACGCAAACCGACGGTAAATAAAACCGTGCAGGTTCTTAGGATGCCACGGGAATGGGTTTTCTCTAAGGGAATTTTTTAGGAACTCACAGAACCCCAACAGTTCAACATCTGCTGGTCCTGCAGCTCCACAAGGGAAGTGCCAACCTTATGCCAAGAAAAACATCGCTGCTGAGTCAAAGACCTGGCTTAATGCACTCCACCAAGAAACAGCAAAGCTGTGCATCTAAAACTGTTTTCCTAGAGTGACCAGGAGACCCTCCATACACTTAATGTACATTACACTCACCAAAATATTCATAGGCGGGTCAGCTTTTAACTCACAACTCCCTAAGAAGTTTCAGAAAACTGGAGAAGAGTGTGATGGCGTTTGCTTTTGTACTCAGAAATGCCAGAACACACCTAGTCTTCATTCCTAATATCTTGGGGAATACCTTGGCAGATCCAGCTTGGATCTGTGTGTTGGAATCTTTGGAATGAAGTTTTTGAAAATCCTGCCTGTAGTTCTTGCTATTATTTTAACACTGACCCCTGATTCTGTATACATGCAAGCTAAAAAAAAAAAAAAAAAAAAAGTTATTCATTTGAGAATTCTGGAAAATAAATAAATGCAGAAGGTTCATAACAAAAAGAAAATGTTTACGCCAAATGGCGATATTGAAATTGTATTACCTTTGTCAAAATCAAACCTTACTGAAAGTAAAAACCTCTGTGTTTAAAACTGACTGTGCTGAATGTAGAGCTATTTTACTGAAGACTCAATTTGATCCAATTCATGGTCACACTGAGACCAACGCTTAAAGCCCCACTCACTTCACAGAGACTGGAACTCGGCACACAGACTTTGTTAAAATGCCCATGTGAGCCATTAATTTTTTTACACAAATATTTTTCCAGAATTTCCTTTTAGCATTCAGCAGCAAGTGCTATGAGTTGTGTAAATTCAATTAAGTAGAATTTTAAGACTGATCTTTAATTTTGCTTTTTTTTTATTTTACCTTTTCAGTAAAGGTAAGATGCTCTCTGTGCATTTGCACACTTTTCTTTCGCTTCTGCTAACACCTGGAAATGAGCTGCAAGAGGCTGTTCCCCCCATAAGAAGCAACAGAAACGTCTTTCTCGGCCAAAGAACCCCCAGCCACTGCTGGTGGCACTTGAGGAGCTGCTGCTCAGCTCGTGCATCTCCACAGGCGAGGACTGACAGCTGCCACCCTGGGAGGGCTGCATTTGTCGTGCAGCAGCTCCTCATCCCCGCTGTGACCTGCAAGCAGCTCTGCCCCCATCCCCTCAGGTGTGTTTGCCTGGACACCACAAATCCGAGCCGGATTTTTCCCTTTCATCAGCTGTCCCCGCCTGCCTTCGATTCCAGCTCCTCATGCACCAGCAGTGTCCGTCAGAGATGTCACTTTGTGTTCCCTGGCTCTCTGCCAAGGATAACTCCTGCTTCCCAGCCTCGGTGCAGATGATATTCAAGGTGCACTCTCTCATGACTCTCGTGAAAGCGATCCCTGCAGGAGCCCCCCGTTCCTTCAGTGCTGCCAACAGCCCGTAATGGGAGGCACACTGAGCGAGGGAATACACAAAAACAAAAGGGCAGCCGCTGCCAGCAGTGGAAACACTCCAGGCTGGGCATGGCTGGCAGGCCTAAAGAAAAGCCGGCTGCCACCGTGGTGTGACCAGGCCTGGAAAGTGCCACCAAACATCCCAGAGCACTGTGTGATTCCAGGCAGAGAGCTTCCCCCTGTGCTTTATCTTCTCAATGGATACCACTGTGCTTCCAGCTCTCATTTTAAGAATGGGAGAAAATTGCCCCTCCTGTGGCAGACCTACTGATCTAATTGCCATTTATAAGACAGCCAAGTGACAGTCACTGATGCAACATTAAGACATCCTGAATATATCCCTTCCCACACCCAGCGAGGAAGGAACAACAGAAACAAAAAGTGCCAGCGAGATCGTTTAATTTGCATCCCTGCTTATTGACATTTCCATAGCAACTTCATTAGGAAGTCATTCATTTTAATGCTCCTGCTTGTTTTGTTCACAAATTCCTGCTCAGTCCTCTTTCCAGTGGTGGCAATTTTCAGGGCAGTTTTTTTAGTACAAGTCAAAGAAGGCACTCAGAAACAGACTGACAAAGCCCGGGGATCTGCGTTTTTCACTAAGGAAAAAAATAAGGAATGTGTTCGGTTTACCTTGAGGGAGTATTATGCAGATCATGATTCATGAAGGCATTTAAGCACAGGCTTCACTCCATCCAAGGCAGGGCTTTAACTGACTTGACTTTCACCTGAGTAGGCATCAACATGAGCCAGAAAACGTTCTTGAATCTTAAAACATCTGTCAATCATCACTTACTCTACAGGTCTATGAAGTATTAGCGCACCGAGGCCAACACAATAAATAAATGAAGCCAATAATGTACAAACTGTTACAGGCAACTAAAGTAACTCAAAACACATGGGTTTCCTCTTGATCATAAAGCCACTCTTGGTTTTTGTGTAGTGTGTGTACATCGAGGCCTTTCCTCTCTCCTGTTATTTGAGTATCTTGGTAATCATCCCACCTGAAAATGTCACATAAAATCCATGGGCCTTTTTAAGCCCCTTGGGCTAAAGTCAACATTTGATCTCGGAAAGGAAACCTAAATCATCTTCTCTGGAAAGTCTTTCGCTTGTATTTATAATTTTTTGTTTTCATCATTGTTCCGAACAGCTAAAAAGTTATAATGGAATCACTGAAAATTTCCTGTAAAGGAGAAATCATAAGGAAAGCCCTGCAGAGAAATAAACCAAAATGCAACTAATGCACTTTCTCTCTTTGAATTTCTCCGAAAACCTAAGATGAGGAAATCCAAATTCTTTCCCCAAATGGTTTAGCTGGGAACAAACTCAAACTAACAGATGGCAAAAGCCAATCTCATTATAGGATGAAACGGATAAAAGTATGTGAAGGATAAGGAGAAAACATTGATGAAGATATTGACAGTATTGAAAAGCTCCTTCCAACCACCTACTGCATGCAGCCTGGAGAAATACATGCAGATATGTTTTATATATAAATCAACAAACACCTGATTTTATAGATATATTTTATCCATAAATCAACAAACACCTGATTTTATAGCAAAGTCCCATAGTTTTAAGTCTGTCTGCTACATTTGAATATAGGCTCTCGAACCAGCTAAAAAGGAAAGGCAAGACAGTGATTGATCTAGCACAGAGTGAGGATACAGGATGTTGTTGGAATTGTTGCTTTTGAGATACGCAATCGAGGAAAAAAACGTATTCAGGTAACTGCTATACATGGGGACTTCTGTGCTTACCCATTTTTCCACACCAAGTACAGCACTTAAAAAGGACGAGTTCTTAACCTAAAGCACCACAAAACCGTAAATCAAAGACTTCTGAAGAGTCACAGTGAGCTTCCTCCTGAATTAGGGACAGGTTCAAACTGAAGGATCCAGATCCAAACACCAACAACCTATTCACACTGAGTAAAATCTCTCCAATTTTACACAACAGTTTAATTCCTCTTTCCCCACCACTCCCATGAGAAAATCTTAGGAACAGAGATTTCTGCCATTCCTGAGATGTACAGCACACGCTGCTTTGCACAGAACGTGTGAACGTGGCACTGATACTCTGGAAAAGCATTGCTGAGCTCTTTCAAAGAGCACACGCTAACACCTGAGGATTTCTTGGAGGACAGCTTAACAACTGACACGCAGAAAACTCAGAAATACCATGCCAGCAGTGCTCCCCACCTCCTTCACTTCCTATGAACTGCTACTGTTAAAAGATCGCTTTGATATCTCTGCTTTGATTTATTTACGCTCTCCCGTCCCTTATAACTGCCTTGTTATGATTCATTCCGGCTTCACAACGTTTCATCAGTCACACCAGCTCTCAGTGCAGCTGCATGTCAAGCAGAGATTTACACAGAGGGCACCGAATTTCTCAGCACCGGAATGCGGGATGCGTCCTACACGCGCATTCCACTCGGGCTGCAAGGTCACCCGGAGCGGGGGGTTTGCTTCTCTGACAAAGAGAGGAAAAAAATTAAAAATTCAGGCTGCCCTGGGACAAGGCCACTCGTTTCCTGCACTGTGGCAGAGTCTGACATTTATGTGATGTCAGTAGAAACTGCGTGGCATTATTTTGTGACACACAATGCACGCAGCAAGGATTTATGTCCTCGTCTGACGTAATCCACGGGCTTGGTTTTAAGTTAGAAAAACTATACACTGCTGATCCTTGCTTGAGTGTGATGCCTCTGGAGAAGGTGTTTTCCTGCCCCGTGTCACTTTTATCACTGATTGTGACAGCTGCTGCTCAAAGGACAACTTTCAGAGTTGCCAACTCAGAGAAATCATCGCAGCGGTATCTCAGATGCCACGTTTTGGCCATTATCGAGGAATGAGCGCCGATTCTTCTGTGGAAGTCAATATCCTAGAAGAACAAGGAGAAAACAGAAAGATGAATGAACAAATGAAAATTGAAAAAAGCTCATTTTGTCTCCGAGGAAGTGCAGGTGACAGCAGTGCAAGAGAATGAAGACTTCCAAGAATGGCATTTTCTGCAATTTTTAGAACTTTCTGTTGCAAAATGGAAATCCAAACAAACAATTAAAAAGGCATTTAGAAGAGATAAAAATTTAGCTTTTATGAAATTGAAACCTCCTCATTCAATTTTTATGCTTTAATAAAGCTACGTATTATAAAAACAGTAAGAAAAAAAAAGATTACAGAAATATTAAAAAAAAAAATTTCAAGCTTACTGATTTTAGCCATTCTCCTAAAAAAAAAAACAAAAAAACCAACACAAAAACCCCCTCTCATAGTTAAATTTTCTGAAAATGTTTTACTTTTCACAAGATTTCATTTTCTAGTAGAAGGCACTTCAGAAAAACAAATTTTGCAAACACTGCTTGGAATTGATAGGGTTTGACAAACAGTATTTGTCTGGTACTTCAGGTTTCTGTGCCATCAAGAGCTACCGTGACACAGATGAGCAATAAAATAAACAGCGTTGCTTCAGAATTGATCTCGGTTTTACAAAGATTTACAGATTGTTGGTAATTTTTCAACAAATCCATCTTTCACAGAGAAGTTTCAAACGTTACGACTTCTAAGCGGTGCCAGCTGCTTTGAAAATTACGTTTTGTGATCCTTTAAATTGAAAGGCTGATAAAATACAGATTCTGGAAGAGGGAGAGCAGGCAGGGAGCGTCTGCCCTCTTTCTTAGCATGGATTGTTGCAAGAGCAGGTGTTGGGACGGGTCTCACAGCAATGGAAAAGAGGAAAACACAGGACACGCAGGCAGTTGTGACAGTGCTGGGTGAAAATCCTTGAGTGACAACCTGCAGGGACATGGTGACATTTCCCTGTGAGCCTGGTGCAGGATGGCACCCTACTGATGAGGATGTCCATTAATTAATTACTTTAAAAGTGTAAGAAAAGTAATTAGTGAAGCCTGTTGCACAAAAAAGAAGTAACGGGTGGGGGGTAAAAGGTGCAACAAATTATTTGATGGTGATGATAACTAGCAACAGGAGCAAATTGCCAAAAACTGGAAGCTGATTTTTTCATTGCTAGAAATTTTCACAATTGGATAGTTTTTAAATTTGAAAATGTTCTAATTCAAACACGATTCACTTAAGTCATCAGACATTTGATTTGTGAAACAACTTAACAAAAATAAGTAATGGTAGCTTCTTCATTAGCTAAATTATAATTTTTTTTTTCTTTTCAGTTTCTCCTTATTTCTTCTTGAAGCTGAAGTTTTAAGGCCTTTATTCATTGGAGAACCAAGGCCCTGACCCACGTGTTTTCCCCAAGAGCACACTGTACCTAAGCTAAAAAAAGCCCAAATTCAATAACATTGGGAAGAAAAGTTGATTATTTATTTTGGTTTTTCTGGCTCCTGCTCATATGTTCTCCATACTCAGGGCTGGAAGGCCGTGGAGTCGGTGGCACAGTGATGAGGCGATCCTTTATGTCATCCTGAGTGACAAGAATTTCTGTTATCCAGGTTGGACCTTTTGATCTCACCACAGCTCTGTGTAAACCTCAGGACTTCCTTCACACAGACAAAATCAGAAAAACAAAATAAACCGCAGATCCATCTCTGTTTTGTTTCCAGTGAACTCGAACTTTTTAAAGGAGAGATGACTGCTTTCCCAGAAAATAATAAATACTCTGCTTGGAATTTATTTACTTTTAGGTGACATTGGCAGAGAGATTTTGCCCTTCAATTGGAATTTCCATATGAAACACTGGAAAAATTAAAGAGTTCTTTACCTAAACTTTATTCCTACTTTGAAGTGAAGAAATGTGTCTGTAAAAGCACATTGTTAGTAAAAATCTGAGTTAAGCAGTGGAAAGGCACCAAAGTTACCCAAATATCCTCCTTTTAGATGTCTGTGCTTCTCAGACTCATCAAGCTCTTTCCTTCAGTATTTCCTGGCACACCAAGGCAGAAAATAAATCGCCTCTCTCCCATTTGGAAAGCAAAAATCCACAAAGTTTCTGTTTTATCAGAAACCTCGTCCATATTCTGCCCAAACTCCAGTGAGAAGCCCTGTGACACACGATACACCCGTGTGTGAAACACAAGAGGGCAGGACGGCCCATGTCAGGCCCTTAATCCACCACCGAGCCTCCAAAAGGAACCTGACTCCTTTTGTCCCTGGGTGCCACGGAGCGCTGATGTCACGGAATGCCTCTGAGGAAGAATAATACCATCAGCGCTGTTTATTTAATTAGGAATGAGGGTAAAACCCTCCTAATGCAGCTTGATCAAGGGTCAGCTTGAGGGGTCTTTATCTGAGTATGGGGAGCCTTCAGTGGCTGAAGTTTAATAATAATCTCTAGACTTCAATTTCCTACTAATAAAGGGTAATATAATGTAGGGTAAGCCCTCTTATTTGTTCAGATCTTTTTAACCACTGAGGAGCTAATATGCAACAACTGAACAAACAGCGGCCACACAGGTTTCATTTTTAGAGGCACAGATGACCTCTGATGAAAGAAATGATCAGTCAAGCTCTGAGGCAATGAGGCAAGGATGGAAAGCCAGCTAGCAAAGGCATTCTCTTTTTTTTTTTTCTGCTGTGCACCTAAAGGAAAGCAAGCTACTCTTAAATAACCGTTTATGATATCGAGTAAAAGTGCCTGAAAATGACTGTGGAATTGTTAGCCGACAAAATTGTTATGGCTTTCCTTGAATTTGTGTTCTAGGTTCTGATGAAGACTGCAAGCGTATTTTACTAAATAGTTTGTAGAAATCTCCGCAGTTGTTGGCATTTCATTTGTGATGGAGCTGCTGAAGTTCCAACGTTGTACAATTTTAATAGCACCTAAGCTCACTTTGCTGTTCACTCCCACACACACGATCCCAAATGTCTGCTAAAGTTCAACCTGCCTCAGGAAAGCTTTTCCCCACTACAGAAAAACACGGCTAAGACATGACTTTGCGCTTTTTTGTTTCAAGTTCTAAAGTCTAGATGCTACAGTAGCCTCAGGATGTCAGGGCCGATTTCGGCTCGAGTGCAAGACAGCAGAGACACGAACAACACGCCCACTTGCTGGAGGGGGAAACCAATTCTCTTTAACCCAGGATTTTTAAGAATGTGTTCCAAATTTTTTTCTTCTTGAAACTTCTGGGGTTTTGTTTTCAGAGTGCCCACAGGCGTTTGGGTTTAGATCGCAGTTCTTTGCTTGCCCACCGTTCTCTGGGTGCCACCTGCCCCACCCTTCCTCTTCATTTGCCAGCTCCTAATTTACCTGGGTGGCTGCTCTGGGATGACCCTGAGCTCCCACTGCAGAATTTTAATCCACTGAGTCTTTTACGCTGGGGTGGGTACACAATAGTGAGAGTCAGATTTACGTCCCTCTGAATGAATGAGTTATGAAACAGAACTTAGGGAGGGAACCATGTTATCAGGAAAGATGTGTGATTAAAACTTTCCTATTATATTTTTATGCTTCCCTGACCAGGATAAATTTGAAGGCAAAGTTGGAAAGATGAAATATTGACAATATTTGCAAATATGCTGTAATATTTTACTCTACACCAGATTCCTGTTACCTCTGTATCAAAAAAATGAGAAGCAAATGAAAGAATATGGTCTCTAGTGAACAGGAAATGTAAATCCTATTAGTGCTTACAGGAATGACACCTACACATTTAAAGGGCAGTAAAGAAGACCTTTAGATTGATTACCTAGCAAATGACTATAAAATGAGAATAACTTTTTTTTAAAGCATTACTTGACTCTCTTTCAAACTCCACGTTGCACGGATTTTACGGCCGCAGAAGCAGTTTGCAACGATCATAAAAAATTATCTACCATATACAGCAGTGGAAAACAGCACAAAAACTTAATGTTTACCAAAATAATAATAGCAATAATAATAATAATAATAATTAAAACTGTGGTTAATTCGACATTCATGTAATAAGTGACAATATGGTCGTAATCATCAGGCAGGGGCACTACACTGGTTAAAGGAAGACGTTCTGGTGGTTGCAAAGTAACTCACAAGCAGCTACTGGAAAGGCCAAAGGAATTAAATAACAGCAAAGCTCTGTAGCATCTCTGGGAAACCTGCACAGGGCCATTCTGAAAGGTCCAATATTGGTGTAAACAGCAAAAATCCTGCAGCATGTGAGAGACAGGGAGAAGGGCACGGAGGGAAAGATACCAAATCTCCTATTTAACAAAAACACAGTCTGGAAGAATCTGAAGAAATTCGGTGACTCTGACAACCTCAAACATCCTCTAATGGTGCAGAATTCTCAGCATTCTATTCTCATTCTCCCCTTGCAGCAGCATAAGAAGGATTATTTAGGATATTGGTGGGAGCAAATTCCTTGCAAATTGCTTCCAGAGACGTTTGATTAATTACAATGAATTCTGACATAGCGAGAATTTAGATTATTTCACGTGAGGTTATTGACAAGGTGCTTGAGGTACCCTCTTCAAACCTTTTGATAGCACAGCACTTTGCTTTCTGTTCATATATTTCATAATTTTTTTTGGTATCAGCCCTACCCTTCTCTCATCCCAACTCTCCTCTTTCCCATCCTCGATTCCTACATGCCACGGATTTCTGGTCTCGTTCTGACTGGTTTCCACAAAGGCATTATCAATGTTTTTCCCTCTCATCTTCAGATTGGCACAATTTCTGGTGAGTGAGGGATTCCCAACCCTGCAGTCGGATTCCCACCGTCCAGGCCCGCTCTGTATTTCCCCAGCTTTCCCCAGACAGAACCTCAGCCAGCAATGAAGGAACAAAACCGTAACATCATCTCCAATCCTTCCAGAGCTCCTCGGCCCTTTCTGCTTCATTTTTCACTGTCATTGGCATGGCATAGACAGGGACTTGCTAAATTGGAAGAGGTTGCATTGCAAATTAATAATGAACTAGCTCAAGTAATTAGCTAAGGACTGATTGCATCCCATGTCCTCAAATGCTGTAATCAGCCTTCAGAAGCAGGCACAGTCCAACAACATCAAATCATGGGATTCCTAGGGAAAAGAAAGAAAGGAAATAACGCAACAAAAAACTCCAGGCAGTCTTTTCTCAGTCTTGGTTAATAAAATAAGCTACAGCTTTATTCCTTGACAAAAAGGAATCGCTTAGGGGGAATGCGATCATTGTGTGAAAATCAGGGAATTAAGTATTTACTTGCAACACAATACAGGATGTTTCTTACAAGTAACGCTTGTACATAAAAATATCACAACTGTTGAGCTGTGCAGGTCAAAGAAATGTCCAGGTTAAAAGGTCCTATGCAATTTGGACTGCAAACCTCTCTTTTTCAAATTGTTGACTTTCTGCGATGCAAAATGAAATAAACGTGAAGCCTTTATCCTGTATTGCTTGCACAATCAGATCATTAGATAATTAAAACAACAAAAGACACGCAGAAATATTGGCTATAGACGTAAATCAATTACTCCAGAAGCAATTACTTTTGATCTAAATTAGCCAGGGTTATATGGGAGATATATAATATTTCATTTGCTGTATGACTTTGGCACAAATCCAGTCAACAGCAGCAGCGAACAAAAGTCACCACTTCTCATTCAAGGTAGAGAACAACACAATCACTCTGTATTGGTGGCTCCAGCTCCTCAAGCAAAGATGTAATTAGTCCTGCAACAAGTCATGGCATGGAAAGAAAATTATCCCACCACAATTCCACTTGGAATGAAAAGGGCTGACCAGAAGGCAGAGTGAGAACTGGGATCACAAACCCTTCCAGGAGAAGACAAAACAAGAAAGGGAAAGTGTGGTTTACATCTCTCATTTTTCTTTCTGTCTTTTTCCTGCTTGTTTTTACCTCATCATTTTGAAATGCCCCGTTCCGAAAAGCAGCGGTTCTTGCATTTTTGAAGGAAGAGAGGGAAGAGTTGGGCAGGCCAACCCCAGGCAGAGACATCCCCCCACAGAGACTGTCCCCCACACACAAGGTCTTGTCTGGCTACAGAGGAGCTGCCAGAGAAAATTCCTCTGAACTGGAAATCACAAATGTTTCCTCTGTTTTGAAAAACTCCATCTATTTGTGTACGGCAAGACTCACTGCAACACTTCATGCTTTCTTTTTTCCCAGTCTGAGCGTGTGCTGCCTTTCTCCTGCCATCCTGGGATCTGCTGCCCGGCCCCCAAACCCCTCTGTCCCAGCCCTACTCGGGGCAAAGCCTCAGGAGCAGCTTGGATCAGGGTTGCTCAGGGTTCAGTACACAGTCAGCTGCTTCGGGCAGCGTTGTCTGTTGTTAAGGAGGGTATGCTCTGGAATTTTCAGAGGAACATTTGGCACTTTCACCTGTTTACAAAAAAAAATAATTAAAATCTTCGTTTGCAGCTATGTAAAAACGTCTTTCCTTTCTCGGCCAGTCACCCAGATTTGGTAAGGGGTGCTCTCGCCACACAGCCCAAGAGCACCAGGAAAAATCTTCACCACCGTGTTCAAGGTCACTCTGCACGGGCAGAACTGCACAATGACGGGTTTTGCTGCTCAAAAAGCCCCCTGGAAAATATCTGTGGCTCCACGAGCCCTGATATTTGGCTGACCTGTGTTATTCCTGCCCCAGGAAGAGAAGTCTCTGCGTAAGTGACCACAGAGCACAATCCTGAAGTACTGCTGGCCATTATCAGGGCAGGCAAAATACACTCACCTTAGCTGTAGGACGTGGAGAATCTCTCACATGTTCTAAAGAACTTCAGAAAGCTACATAATTTCAGATAGAGTAATTTCTGTGTCAGGCCAGTGCAGCTCTAAAGTCACAGTTGAGCCTTTTCTTTTTGGAGGAAAGCCCAGTGGAGGCAATATGAAGTTTCATTTTAATTCCCCCTTAGAGTGAGAGGAAGTAGGGAAAAGAGGAGAGTTGGGGTCTTGGGTCAGAGGGAGAGAAGGTAATAAAATGATACGAAAGGAGAAGGGTAATAGCTACAGCTCATCAAAAAGAAAATTGCTCAAAATACCATAAGTAGTTCTAAGAAAACCTCAAATCCCCTTAAGTACTTAAAACAGGACGAAACTGGTGCTTGGAGCTGTTCAGAACATCTTAGTCTGTGCTGCTAAATCATCTCTCCCTCACTGCACGTTTAATCCGCCCCTCTATAAACAAACACTTGGGTGAGTGAAGTTCAAAGACAGGGTAGGGATGCAGGAAGGTTCAGTTTTGGGAGAAGGTCTCTCCAAAGCAGTAATTTCGAGACAGGCTTTGGAGAACCAGCTCCTTTTAACACACTAAATAAAATGAAACAATCAGTTAAAGCAGGGGGACAGAAGCTTTTGTCATGCCTGTGCCTCAGTCCCCGCCACTGCTTGATGAGGGGAGTCAAAGCATAAAGCCCCCAACCCTGATCCTGTGCAACTACTGGAAAAATAAATTATTGAGCTACGAATGTGAGAGAAAGAGCAATTAAAACTCCCCCCCCCCCCTTTTTTTTTTTAATCAAGGACTGTTTTGCCTCGGGGGCTTGGAGGGATAGGAAATCAGGCTTTTCAAGCTTCTGCAGAGCAGGCTTTGGAAAATATCTGTACCAGACATCCCTGTCCTTTACAGATTGTGCTCTGCCCTTCCTTCTTTCCCTTATGGCACGCGTGTGGGGGGAGATCTGTTAGCCCTTAAACTTGTCACAAATGTAGTCGCTAACCATTTGCCCCCGTGTTCAGATGCTCTGGCGATTGCTTTCTCCAGCAATTACTCAGTGGGAGCGCCGCGGCGAGCTCCATAAGTTACAGCTAATCCCTGCTAAGTGCTGGAAGCAGGAGTGTATTTGTGCGAAGAAACAGCAATCAAATACCGTAAGCAGATGGCTGCTCCTTGTCCTGTTACCACACTGAGCACAACAGATTAAGCCCTGATGGATTTATCAGAACTGATGGACACATTAACACCATACGCTTTTATGGAATAAATAGCTCCTGACATCTCGTCATAACTTCTGATGCTCCAATTTTTTGAAAGCTGGGTTGTTGGTTTTTTGGTTTTGTTTTTTTTTTAAATGAAATAGTAGACGTTTCCGACAAGGCCTGCAGGTTTTTGTATGTTCTCCTCAAAAGCTGGAGCTCAGCACCTTCTATTATGAAAGGCACAGTTAAAATCTCAGAAACAGTTGAAGAAATCCATAGCATTTCTTTCAACCATAAACTCAATATTCCAGAAGCTTTGTGACTATCAATTCTTGTAATTGATAAGAGCCAGTATTTCAAACTGATGAAAGCATTAGCTCATTTGCCATATCTCAAGAATCACACATACCACTACGCAAACAGCAATAAAACAAACATAAGTATCCAAACCTGGTTTTTCTTCCTGATTTATAGGCTGATTGCAGGCTGGGGGAATGCACTTGAAGGCTTAACTCATGTTTTGCAATCCGAGCAGAAAACATGCCCTCAGATTTTTCAAAAGGCCTCATCTTGTGGGATGAAGAAGGGATAAAAGTAAGCAATTTTCGAGGAATGTGGGTGTCAGCTGCCCGGGCTGCTGTCAGTAAATGAGCAGCTGAAATGTTTAATGGGTGCACGGGTGCTCTGACACAGCAGGCACTTCAAACCAGGCTCTGAGCAGTCACAGTCACCATACAAAGGCTGATCAATGGGTGTTCATTTCTAGCCCTGCTGCCTCTGGAAAAGCAGAGTGCAGGCTGCTTAAACTTCAACAAAGCTGTTAACAAACCCATGTGCTTTCTGGGGACAATGGGCATTTTGGGGGTTTCTATTCAGGAGCTCACAGTTGTAGAAAAGAGGCAGAAAAGCCCCTTCAGTGTCGTCCATCAGAACCAGCTGCCTGTGTGTGTGCACTGCTGCACCTTCTCCATTCCTCCCTTCATGTACTTAAATTCCTGTACAGGTCATCAGCTTGGCGATTGCTAATTGCTCCTCTGCAGTCTAGGTTTCAATCACCTGATCCACCGAAAGCCCTTCTTCCCCTGCCCATATCCATCGTGTCAGGTGGCGACATCTTTAGTAGTGAAAGCAGCAGATCTATTGATAGCACCCCTCAGCAGAGTGGAAGGCATCCTGCATTAGCTTTGTCTTCTGAACCACCCTGCTCTGTTACAATTGACCTTCTCCTCTTGATCACCGCACAAATCACAGTCCTCTCCCCGCTCCTCCCCCTGCTTCTCTCCCCTCCCACCCTGCAGTGTCTCAGATTATTTCTTCTGTAGCCATTCAATCGCCTGACTGCAGCTGGTAATTGGATTCGTGTTTGGAGCACAGCTTTCCACGTACAAGTCTGGAATAATTCAGACAGGACCGTGGCCTGGGGCTGAGGCCGTGTGTTAAATTCAGATTCGTGTCTGTAAAATGTGGAGCACCCTGACAGAGGTGTAATCCACTTAGCAGCACCAAACCCTGTCCCGTTTGGAACCTGTGCTTTTCTTCTCTGAAAGTTAAACTTCACTACTCTTTTAAGGGCGAGGCAATTTTATTATGACGGCTTGGTGAAATGTAAGGGTGATGTTACTTGGGCAGCTGTCTTGACTCACTCTAGGAAACAATTTGAGCAGTTTTCATGCTAACACAATAATTAAACACCACAGAACAGTAATAACCCAACCTGACAGCATTCTTTGTGTGTACAGCAAACCATTTCACAGGGTGTCTCCAGGGCCTGAATCTCACCACTGGGACCAAGCTCAGCGTAACCAAACTGTTACACTGGAAAATCTAAAGTGCAGTTAGCGGTGTCAGCTTTCCTGCCACACATATTGCATGATTGCAGCATCAATTTAGTCACCTAAAGTTAAACAATAGAGGAATGAAATGCAGTCAGATTCATCCTGCTCCAGCTCTGAGGGTCTGCAGTTTCTCCCTTGGTGTCTTCCAGTCCCTCAGAAAGCAAGCCCTAGATTTTGTACTGACTATTTACTAAGCTTTCAGAATTCAATTTACCAACAACCTTTAAGGCTCCTGAAACCTGAAACAAATAAAATTGCCATAATCTCCACTTTTGGTGTTCCCATCATGAGAAGGAAGTAGTTGTTGGCTCCATCCTTGGTGTCAGCTTCCTACAACCCAAGCTCTTCAAAACACCAGAGATTTCCTAATCTCTTCCTAATCAAGTTTGGAAACTAGGCTCGGGTGCTATTACATCCTCTCGAAGTAATTTTTTCTGAAATCAGTTCATTGCTTGAGTTGCTCAGAGTGTCCTGGCTTGAGCCAGAACTCCACATTTACACCTCTCTTTTTGCTGCCAGGGGAGCAGAGAGCTTTGAAAACTCCTGCGCTGCCTGCCAGGCGTGTGGTTGTACAGGTGGACACCAAAGATGCCTTCACAGACTGTCAGCCACTGAAACAATCAGCCTGAAGCAACTCATTTCTGTCTCTACCTCTTCCAGAATATCACGAAAGGAAGATGCCACCTTAAGAAAATATTTCAAAGTTTTGACCTTTGACTGCAGGGTCACCTCATACCAACAGAGCAGCTTTTGAGTTTCTGGTGATAAAGCCCCTGCCTGCGATGTGGAGGAGCTGGGTTATGCTTCCAGCTGTTCTGGATTCAAAGCAAACTGGGAGCACAGGGGTCTCTGACATCCCTTGGAAAGGTGCTCTTGCTGCCCTGCCAAAGGCAGCTTTGCTGCTCCATTTCCGTAAGCGACTCTTCTGTGTTTAGCACTGGATCTACCACGTGCGCGATCTGCAGCTCCTGGCGGGGTGCATGAGGTTCAAAGCAGCGCCTTGAAACTCCCCTACAGAAAATTTAACTCTCCCTTGTGCCCAGTTCACTCCATGTTCATTTCAGGAGCTAAATTTTCTGGGCCAAAATGTCACCCAAATTAACACATTCCTGCAACAACATTCCCTCGGACAACTTTTCGTTTTCAAATGTCTTTTCTCCAGGGAAGGGTAGCTCTGGAGCAGGACAGCACCTCAGGAATCAGCCAAAATTAGCCGAAGTGCCACCAAGAATAAGAGAAGAACTAGAAATTAGTTAAAATTTGTGCCTCTCCCCACCAAGGCTCGTGAATAAAGTTGATCACCACCACTTCTTTCATCACTTAAAGTCTGAGGTTGATGAGGTTCACCTGAGCCCTTTGGCTCACGTTATCTATTTGCATCAAGAAAGAGAAATTAAACTGTTTACTAAGCTTACGGAATTTATCAACAACCTTTAAGGCTCCTGAAACCTGGAAAAAACAAAATTGCCATAATCTCCACTTTCAAGGTTCATGTAACGAGAAGGAAGTAGCTGTTGGCTCCGTCCTTGGTGTCAGCTTCCTACAACCCAAGCTCTTCAAAACACCAGAGATTTCCTAATCATTCCTGAACTGCCAATTTCTCACTTTTTTTTCCCCTTCTTTGCCTCTGGGAGTTCATAACTGAAATGTGTCTCTGCAGTTTAAATGCTGGTGATGGCCTGATTTCCTCAGCGCTACAAACAGAAGTCAGCAGTTAGCAGACTTTATCTTTGCACCTGCACCCATCCCACACACAAAATGCGGTTTCTTCTGCGCTACCTGATTGAAATCGTACTGAAACGAGTGGAATCTGTCTATTGCTGACAGCAGCAACAATCTTTGTGGTGGATCTTGTGTTGTTAACTTTCCCTAGAATTGCAGTTCCTAAAAGGTAGTAACGAAGTAAAAACCTCACCTTCCTCTTTCTCGTTTTCACTCACCTTGGGAATTCCTACCACAACCTCACCCTGTAAGCCTGAAAATGTCACTGAAGTAAGCTTTAAAGCCACTAAAATGACAGAAAAAAATCCTTTTTCTTCCCTTCCTCCTACTCTTTTATGTCTTTAGACTCTTGGCAAGCTGAAATGCCCTCCAAACCAGGATGAAAAAGGCCGTTTCTGGCTGTGCAGTGGTGGAGAGCCTCTGCAGAGCTGCTGATCGACTTTCACCTCGCAGCAGGAGGTTGGAAAGACCTGAAAAGGGACCACAGAGCTCATTCAGATCGAGGGATTCACCTCCTCACAAGTCGTCTCATTACAAGCAAAC
Source organism: Dasyornis broadbenti (assembly GCA_013397935.1). NCBI lineage: Eukaryota > Metazoa > Chordata > Aves > Passeriformes > Dasyornithidae > Dasyornis > Dasyornis broadbenti. The sequence continues at coordinate 771,179 of VZRN01004257.1, read as the reverse complement.
CAACTTGGCCAGACATTTCCATCCGGGTTTTGGACTGAAGGAACTAAAAATTATTTCAGTGGGGGGAAAAAAGCCAAACACAAAATAACAAATTCACCTGTGACAGATTACTTCTCTCTTGGTGGTCATGCAAGCAATTGGAAAATAAAGAATGCAGGTGCTACCGTCTGTATTATCTTAGTTTGTGAAATTTACCTTAAATTTACATCACAATGTCCCTGCTAATGTAACTAAACCATAATTCTGTCTGTGGAAGACAAAAACTGTCAATATACTTATAAAAAGCGCCTTACTGCACTCATCTCAGTCAACATTTATTCTGTGAAATGTAATCAGGATGTTAAATGTTTCTGGAAGGTTTGAGATGCCATATTTTGCCATCTGTTCTAATTATTTTTGAACAATTTGGCAGATCTTGCTTTTGTTGCTGAACTACGGAAGCAGATTTCACCAGTCTGAATTGCATTTAAAAAAAAAAAAAAAAAAGAAGAAGAAAAAAAAACCCAAAAAAACCAGAAAAAGAAAAAGGTGGTATTTAGTCCAAAACTGCAACATAAAAGAGTCACATACCAGTAGGATGCAAGCAGAGGTCCAGAACATCCTGGATAGGGTGATAAAGTAGAGCTAAGTCTTCACAATTCTCTTTGAGGTGACATAAAAGTGAGGAAAAAAATAGCAGACACAGACAGGTGCTGGCATTATATTGTGCAGTATATTCCAAATTTCCCAGTTTATTTTCCTTGAAGAACTCTAAATGAATTTTTTTAAGTTATTCACCTCTTGATCAGAGGCCCTCAAAGGGAGAGAATCATTATTGCCCTCCCTTAGATATGGAGAAACAAGACAGGAGGCAATAAATGACTTCCCTGAGGTCGCAGAGGACATCTGAGGGAAAGCTGAAGGCAGGACCCAGGGCTCTCCAGATCCAGACTGGAATGTCTGGAATTACCATGAATCTTTTTGGAACAGTCACTGCAAACGGAGCTGCACAGTTCTAGGACACGGGCCACTTACTGAAATGTTTGCTCAAAAAGTCCTGCTGCAGCATAAAGGCGAAATACACAATATTGGGCTACTGGAAAAAAATTGAGGAGCAGGGTGACCCAATATGAATTGGTATTGAATAGTGCACAGCAGACAGCCCAGTTATTTATTTGGAAGATAACTCATTCACTTCAACCTGCCTCATGCAAAGCCACTCTGATTTTGAAGGAGAAAACCACAACAAAAGAGAAACAAACCCCCAAACCCAGCTGGCATTGAACAGCCAAGCCACGAGTCCTGCTGCGGTTTGTGACATCGCTGGGCACATGACCTTCAGCAGGTCCCTTCTCACCCCTCCTCATTTTCCCATCTGTGGAAGAGGCCAGAAATTCCTCCTCCCTCTGGTTTTCCAGCAGCGGTGCTGTGAGAACCAGTGGATATTTGCACAGCTTTCTGAATGTAACAAAGGCTAGGAAAAGGCAAAACGTCATCTGAAGGCTGACAATGCCAGCGTTTGTGTTGTGATGACTCCCATGGGTGTTGAATTTTATGGAAACAGCAAGCAGCAACTTCAGGAATAGCAAGGCTGCACTGACAGTTTGCATAATACCAACATAAATGTGCTTGATTCAGTGCTTGAATCAGAGACAGAAAGGAAGAGCGCGCAAGGCTGCTGGTTTTGTTTTCTTCCTTCAGAGTGCACCTCTGCGCCAGCGCTGGGTTCAGATCAGATGATCAGATCTGGTGATCAGATGATCAGATCTGGTGATCAGATCAGTGCTGTCATCCCCCGGGCTTAGCCAAAGCTCAGGTGCAATGTGCTGGGGCTCAGGTCTCTGTGCGCAGCCGCCCTCGCACCCAGATCGCTCAGCAAACGCAGGCCACAGCGGTGCTGCCTTTTTATCAGCTGAGGAAATGATAACGCTTCCTTATCTTCTGCAGAGAGTGAGCACGCTGGAGCGACTCAGGAATAGCAGCGCTGCTATTTTTGTCACGGCTCTGGAGCCGTGTGTGGTGTGGACAGGGAGGATGAGACAGCCTCCCCTCCCGACCCTGGCACCACCAGCAGGGTTTGACACCGCATTCCTTGGGAAGGGACCCTCCCTCTGCCAGGTCACCCGGTGATTTCCACCGTTTGATTGATACGACTGCAGGGATGGAGACCAGCAAAAATCCGTTCTCATTTCGAATTTCACAACGGTTTTTAAATACAGTATTTTCAAATATTGCACTTAATTTGGGGTGTGCAATGTCAGGTCTGACAGGGCCAATGAGCCACTGTAAAAAGTCAAAATACAGGAGCAGGACATTATTTACATGAGTTTTTCTGTGACATATTTCTTTAGGAAAACCAAAATCAGTCTGCGGTAAGCAGGACACACTACTCTCACCCATTGTGATAACATAAAATGTAATACTCACTTCTAAATTGCAGTAAATTCCTTCAGCACCATAAAAATATGTATACAAACAAGGTATTTTAGTATATAAGACTACTTTTTGCACTCAAATGACTTCTGTAATTAAAAAAAATTTCAACTCGTAGTCTTTTTCTTTTGTGTCAGTCTCAACAAAATGCTAAAAAAACTTCAAGCATTTGCTTGCAGTCTTTCACAGAGAAAATGGGAACACTTCTATGACATTCAATGGAAGCATTTTTTAGAAACTTGCTTTTTGTGAAACGTTCTAAATGAAAAAAAATTGATTTGCTAATCAGCTGTAATGGTAATGGCAATGCTAAAGCAGAATTCACTCCAGACACAAAGAACATGCAGAAAAACAAGCAGCATACTTGGATCAGTCAGTGGACCGAATTCAGCTGTGCTGTAAGGAAGACTTTGCTAATTTTACTGAGAAAGGAACCAGAAGATAGCAGGGAAAGAGAGACAAATGAGAACTCAGAAGGACGTGGCAGATTGCCAGCGCGAGATGGAGTGTAAACTCAAGTTTACATAAGGGTAAAAAAATGAATGAAGATCAAAAGGAAAATTTCCCCAAGCTGTCTTAAAGGTGAGATACAGAAAAGTCTTTGTTGTTTTAACAAAAATAATATCAACAATAATTTTACTCTAGGAAGCACTAAACCAGCCATTAAGAAGACCTGGGGGGGAAACAGGGAAGACTTCACGTATTTCCTGATTTAGAACCTCATAAAGCAAACGGTAAAGAATGTAATTAGGATAATTTCACTCTCCTCTTCAGACCTCGTGCTTACTAAGAGGCTGGGCCAAATACACCGCTCATGCAAGTGGGAATGGCCCTCGTTATCTTCAGTTCAAATTACACAGCTCAGATAACGTCGGTGAATATGACTTCCAGGAGAACCACGGACGTGAGATGGCACCTGGGGAGGTGCCTGCCTGAGAGAGGCTGGAGCATCTGAGTCCTTTGCTGAGCCCCGCGGAGGCCCCAGGGTTTGAGGGATTTCAGACTCACCAGGCACCGGTGGGTCCAAGCTTTAGCCTGCAGCTTGCAAAAGCCATTTGGTTCCTCTTCCGTCTGTGTTCTAGGAAAGCATCTCAGTGTTATGGTAAAGCATCCTCTCCCCTCAACCCAACGACCATTCGGCACATCCAGTTTGATCTCCATCTGATGGTTTGAAAAATGGGGACGTTTTCTGTGCAGTGTGGCAATTCCTGTTCCCGTCACGTGCAGCTCAGCTCCCATCATCGCCTGCCACTCAGAGCTTGGAAGGAGACTGGTTTTGTTTTGCTTTCCATCCACCTCAGTAAGGAAAGATCAGCAGTGAGATTGTTCCTTTGAGGTCAGAAGTCCGTGCAGAGTAGTCCTGAATCCTGCAGAGCAGTCAGGACCTAACTTTGAACACAAATATCTCCTTAACATCAAATTTGAGCAATGCTCAACTACCTTGAGAGATTTTTATGTTTAGCATCTTGAAGTCCAAGCCTTCTTCAAGAAAAAGACATTCTTATCTAGTTTTTATATACAGGGGAAAACTCAGCTGTGCATCCCTCTCTTCCTGAACAAGCAGCACCACATCAACTGGATTCTCATCTCAGAGGTGTTCGAAGACAAAATAACATGAAGAAAATATTACAACACAACATGGAAGTGGATACAATTACATCATTACTTAAAAATAGACCTGCAGAGAAAGGCTAAAAATCTATAGCCTTGACTGTGGAATAAACCCCAAGCAGGTTAATTTTTGTCTTTCGGATTCCAAGAATTATATGGCTGGAAAATTATCTCTAATAAAATGTATAACTCAGCTAATTAATATCTTTGCTCATAAATTGTCAAAGAACTCACCCAGCAATCACAGTAAGTGCTCTAAGTGTAGGGTGAACATTCTTTCTATAAATCCATATCTGCCAAAGTGGGTTTAAATACTTTTAAGTGAAAATTTTAACCAAGGAACTATTGCACAGCTTATATTAAAACATGTAAAAAAATGTATTCCCAGAAGAATACTCTCATATTGCCTCATCACAGGCTGTAAATTTCCGTGATGTGTTTATTTGCAGGAGGAAAACACAAAATGCCAACAGGAAATCCCACATCCAAGGGGGGAAAATGCATATTTAACAGAGGAATTCTGCATACTCAAATTACAGCTGAGTCCAGTACTATGACACATTCTTCGAGAACCTACTTCTTTTTTAGGGAGCTGTACATAAACCCCCCAAGTAGAAAATTAGAAGGCCTGAGAATATTCAAATTGTGTAGCACAGAAGATTTTGGGGTTTTTTTGCTGCTGACATTGTATCAAGCACACAGCCAAGAAAGCTGAAATTAAGCACGTCTTGGCCTGCTCAGATTTGCTGTTTATTTTTTTTTTTTTTTCAAGTTTGTATTTGAAACCCTGTTTGAAATGGAGCTGGAGGAAGGATGCCTTTGTACAACCTTCAATAAAGAAATATCCACATCAGAGACAAAATTGTAATTGAACTCCTTTCTAGTAATCCATACAGAGAGGCAGGGTCTGAAGGAAATCACAGATCAAATGTCTTAGAAGTGGAAAATAACTGCAGACAAAAACAAAATCAAAAGAGACTACAAAGTTAGGTGAACACAGAAGTGTAATAAAAATCTGCTACGAATAGATGGTTTATGAATAAAATAACGATCGAGTAGAGCTTGAATACCTTTTTAGGTTTTTTTAATAAGATTACACAGTGCTCTTCTAGGTCGGCCACCCTTCTCTAATCTCACACTCTGGATGTTGTATGGATTCAAATTTTAACTGCCACACAGAGCAAGAAAGTTCTCAAGGTTTCTCTGTTTTGAAGAACAGCCCAGGAAGGAGGGTTCTTGTATAAACCCACATTTTACTGATTGTGCTTAGAGACAGAGTATCTTGAAAGTTCTGTGGAAAGCAAGAAAAATTTAGATTTAATATGCGGTTGAATATATTATGATAAGAAAAAAAATTACCCAACTCCAACTTCTTGACTCAGGAAGCAGATTAACCTGATCCCACACACCATCCCCACCAAGCAGCAGAACCACCAAGTCTCTGCTTTAGAGACGACCAGAAAAACCTTCTCATTGCCCAGATCAGCCTGCAAACTCAACTCGAGCAACAGAACAAGGCATGAAAATCTGTGAGGGGGCAACTTGTGGTGGGAAGTGAACTTCCTTGAAGACCTGGGTTGGCTTAGCATGAAAATTTCAGTTTGAGAGGGGTGGAGATGGGTGGGAATGGCTCGGGCTCCTTCCCTCCATTCGGGTGAGCTGGTGACACGGGAGAAATGGGGGGAACAAGAGTGGTAGGCAATGGAACAATGGATGGGATCTTCCCCAGGCAAGCCTGAGCACCTCTGTGGCAGATTTATGCTCTCCTGAGGGCTGTAGCAAACCCCAGGGCCCACAGGCAGCTCTTACTCCCACTAATGACATTTTTAGAGGGCGAAGACCTCATAGAATCCATCGATGCTGACCCACGGGGCTCCATTTTTCTCTGTGCTGCTCAGTGAATTAAGCAGGCAGCAGCTCTTAATAAAAACAGGAGATATCCAGTTTCTAAGTCTCAGGGTTGCTAACACACCCCATAATTTGAGAGAATTGTGTCCTGAAGGCTATGCTGCGATAGAGAAATAGCTTGTGATGGAACAATGTTTAAATGGTGGAAAAATCCTTGTCCTAATGTTGAACGAATTCCTCTAACACAGACTTTCAAGCAAGTGTTGGATGAAAACCTCACACTTCAAAATACCTAATTTAAAATAACAGCTTATATCTCAGGAGCTCTGGAATACTGAAACGAGGAGGCCCATGCCCGCCAAGTGCCTGCCCCAATTCTTTTTGTCTGGAATGCGCTGCCCTACTTAATCAAAACAAAACCTGAGACATCGACATTTAGGGGTTTTTAAGTGATTATAATGATTATGAGTGGAATTCCTATGCTGCTTTTTGAGATAAGAGGAGGGTACACATAAAATCCAAGTGACCTACCACCAATGCCATTATTTTAAGTGACATCTGTGAGCGTATTTTCTTGGGTTGCATCAAGACAGATGAGGGCCCTTCGTGGCCTTCTGACAGTGATGGCAATCATTAAAGATTTACCAGGGTCATTAAAGTGAGAAATAACAGTAATGCAGAGCTGAATATCACCATCCCATGTGGATTCCACTGGAGCGCAAAGACAGCCAGCACGGAGTGAGCAGAGATCCTGCACCGCCACCTTAAACCTCATTTTACAGGAGAAAAAGGAAAAAAAAAAAAAAAAAAAAAAAAAAAAAAAAAACAACCAAATCCAAAATTACCGACTTGTCTAAAACACATTAGAGAAGCCCACTTCACTCGTAGGGAGGCATTGCCAGCAGAGCACACAACGCTTCCCTCCCCACTAAAGCACTCCCCGAGCGCCGGTGCCAGCCCAGGAAATGTCTCTGTCGCGTTCTCCTGGGGCACTGCAGCTCCTGGGCCACCCCTGATGGGGGGCAAAGGGACACCTTGGGGTGGAGCTGCCAGGGCCAGCCCACCCACCTCTGCTGGCCGAGAGTGAGCTGAGCAATCCCTGAGCCACGGGGTTGTAGCTGACAGCCCAGCCCAGCCTGGTGGCTCTTCCCACCCTCGACGCTCTCTTCTCCGAGCACAAACCAGATTCTTCTGTTCATTACCGGCTGTTCACCTGCAGCGTTGAAGCAGAGTCCCGCCGTACCTTTGAAATTTAGTCCGCTGGGGCTATTTTTAGCAAAGATCAAAAGAATGCAAAGAAACAAATAGCTGCAGATTTATTTAGCTTTAACCTGTTAAACTACAAGCCTGATGACTCAGAAGGCACACACCTCGCCGGAGCAGCAATATGCAAATTACTCTAAGGTAAAAAAAAGGAAACTTTCTAAAATCATTAAAGCACATATGTTCCATTATTCTAATACCTTGTGAACTGACATCACAAAAATCGTTGGAAGAAAAGGTACACAAGGCTTCTAACCTTGCTTTGATTCTCCTGTTCATTCTATCAAATGAAACAGGAAAGCGATCTCCTACAGAAATCAGTCGCCGCTCTTGTTTTAATCTCGCCCCTTTGATTTCACGAGCAGCTCAGATTAAAGATAGACCTTTCTCCTGTGTGTGGTGTGGTGCCTGGGCAGGAGCAGCACAAAGCCCTTTGTCTGCCAGGGCTGTGCTGAGCAGCCAAGCCTCGTCCCAGGGACAGTGCCGGGCTGGGAAAAATGCTTCTTGTCAGTCACCTGGAAAATCAAACAACTCACAGCACCGGGCAGGGGGCAAAAATAATCATGGGTTAAAAATAAGCACGGTGGAGATCACTCTGGGCATGCAAACATACACACGCACACCTAGATTTGTAAAAAAGGGAATAATACACACCAGCTCTGAATACTCCACTTGAGCCAATTACATGTAAGCACTCTCCTGCATTATGGATGTTGGGTTTGTCGAAGCTGTGGGACTCTGCAGCTCCAGTCCCTTTCAAGATAACTTTTGCCAGTCATGCGTATCCCAGCGAGGAAAAAAAAAAAAAAACCAAACAAACCAAAACACTTCAAGCTCCTATCGCCTCACACCTGATATATTGGTCCTTCGGAGTCGGGCATAATTATCACATGATGCACAAGGCTGAACATGTTTTAAACATATGCTTGACACACTGCAATCAGTCTGAGCGCAGCTAATAATGCTGATAGTCGGTGTACAGCCACAGAGCCCGCCCCGGCTCGTGCCGCGGTGAGATAAAGGCCTCCCCCAGGTCACGGGAGGCACTCATTGCACCTCCTGCCTCACCATACTTCCGAGGAGCGTGTTATCTCGGGGTAGCACATGTCTGCTGCTACCTGGCTGTTTAATTGCCGTACACAAAATTCCAAATCAGAGTAATTGGCGTCTCCAGGCGCCGCCGTGCGCCGCAGGGTCCTGCCGATGTAAGTGAGCAACTTGTGCGTGAAGCGGAGCGACCTTGGTAGAGATTTCTCCCCAAAACTGATGGCACCTCACACCTGTAAAGCACAACCTGATGAAGAAAAGAATATCAATGCTGTAATTACACTGTAAGTCCAAAAATTCACAACGGTTCGCAATTTGTTTTTAATTCGTGATTTCTCTATACTGAAGGTGGTTTTTTTGGAAAATACACAAACCAGGATGTCTCAAAATACTTTCTTTAGGCCATTTCTTAGCAGTAGTGAACGCTTCAGTCGTTCTTAGTGATAACCTCCCACCTTTTATATAAAGAAACCTCACACATTCACACTAAGCTTGGGGTATGGGAGACCCAGTCCTGAGCCTCCAGCGGAATCAGCACACACGGACATGAGTTTGCACCTGAATATCTGCTCTCTGTGGTTTGAACATCAAAAATATCCAGCATCTGCAGCAGAGCACCTTGCTACAGACACCCAGCTGGTTGTACTTTTCTTTTGGGAGAAACCTGAGCTCCGAGTTGAGGTGCATTTCCTCATAACCAAACCCACTCCCACAAGCAAAAGGATCCCTGCTCAGTTACCGTTGTCAATCACTCCAAAAAGAAGCGAGGACCAATCACCTCAATACCCACGTGCTTCCAAGGAACTCAGAAAAAAATTCAGTAATTCCATCTATCTAATTTTCACAGATTTTTAAGCACTCAAATATTGTGAAGCATCCAGACACACTCATTTACTATAAATCAGGATCTTTGGGGGCAAATGAGGAACTTCATGGAAACAGAAGGCTTCGTCTGATCTCTGTGCTGTTCTGAGCCATGGCTGCACCACCGGGTCCGTTCTGACCCCAAGAGCAATTGGTCCTGACTTGTCACGGGATGAAAATCCATCACTTGAATTGCCTGATATTTGGGATGGCGATCCATTTGCCAGGATACTTGATACATAACATACCAGACAATATCTTACCATAGCTCACTAAAGGAAGATATGAAATAATTATTAAAAAGGAAAAAAGATTCCTAGATCTATTGATTTATTTAGCGATTTACTGCAGTCCCCAGCCCAACAGCGGGTTCATTAATACCTAACCCCATCCTGAGAGATGTTTGTGCAACCCGTTCTCTTACATAATCAAAACTGCCTTAGCATAAATGAGGAGCCAAGGCACAGCAACAGTTAGAAATAAATAAAGGGACTAAAAGGTTAAGAAAGTGGCAACAATATCAGTTAGCTCTTAAAAAGCTATAGTCACCATTTTAAATTTTTTTTTTCTAGATGCACATGAGCCCTTCTAATGGAGTATTTATGAACACATGCAACTTGAATTCTGATTTTATTCTTACTCGGACAGTGTCTTTCAAGACATCTAAACCAACCAGAACTTCTCTACAAACTGCTCTTCTCTTTAATCATTCCCGTTTTTGTTGTTGATATCTTCCATACCATTTATGAATATCATTCCAAGTCATTTATGAAGACACCCAGTTCTACAAATTGGAATTTATTTAGTCCCTATCTGTGTTTACAAGTCAAACCGCCTGAAAGGGAGAGCTTTTCTTCTGCAAACCAGTGTTTCTGAGGTCCTCACGTCCATGCTAAGGACATTTTAAAGGTTTTGCTTTGGCCTAAGTCTGAACAACCTGCCTGAACAACCCCACTGTTCCCGTGGCTCTGAGACGGTTTAAAAAGACAGTTGCATTAATTTCTAATTTCTAAGGTGCAGTTAATTTCCCCTTTAAAGGAAGGTAGTTCACATGCAATAAAGAGGCTGTTTGTAGGAGCGCTCTCATACACGCACAAAAACCCCAACCCAACCCAAAACCCCCCAAACAAACAACCAAAAAGCCAGCAAACTCACATCTTTTTATCCCTTGGATGGATATTTTTCAGCTCTAAAAGGTGTTGCCACAACTCTTCCCCACCTGTGATTTTTCAGTGTCGCTTTCCATTACGATCCCTCTCAGCTGTGAGAAAGGAGAAGAATTATGAGCTCTTTCACAAAGGATTTAGTTTTATTTTACTCGGGATGAGAAATTAAGGATGCCCTGACTGACAGCATGTGGTTTCTATTTCTGTTTATAAGCAGCCTTACAATAGCAGGTCAAAAGGATTAGAGGAAGGTCAGTGTTACTGGTTCTAGAGGAAACCAGGAATTGTGGATTCACTTCAATGTTCTTGCTTTCCAAAGAAAGTGGAAATCTTTGTACGGCACGGTTTTTCAAACACCAGCTCTTATTCTCTTTTTCTTTAGTAACTGAAATAAAGGAGAGAGTTGAGGGATTATTTACTTCTTTTCTCGCCTTTATCCATTACAAACAGAGCATTGTATATAGAGGAAAAAAGTTAATTTGTTATCTGATATAGGCCCTGATTTTTTATTTTTGTTTTAACTACAAAACAAAGAAACAATAACATCAGTATAACACACATACTATTTAGGTACTATAATATCTCTGAGCAACATCTCAACTATCACAAAACAACAAAAAGTTCTCTGCAGTTCAGTGTTTTCCTTTTGCAGTCGCTCACAACAGCCTGATCTTGCTGTTCACCAGCATCACAGGTGATAAGAACCTGCCCCGTTCCTGTGGTTTTACATCAGTTATCAATTTATTGACAGCTTGCGGATAACTGCCAATCTCTGACCTGTCTGTGGATCAATTCCAACAACAGAGCACGTGAAACCAGTGTTTTGGGCACTCAAGAAATGTTAATTTGTGCACACAAACGTCCAGGCTTCACACTGTCTTGTCATTCCTTTTCAAGATGAGGCCTTTTCCCCAAGTTTCCCTGCAATTCCCTGGTTTTTGTTTAATTCAGGTGGTGGTTGACTCCCTCTTTAGCGTGACGGGTGTTCGATGAGAGTGGAGGAACTGCATCCTAAACCCAGCAGAGCAAACGGGGCCCATTTGAGTTTTCTGAATTGTGAAGTGCAAGTCTCACTCTATTAGGAGCTGTTCCTCCTTCCAGAGGGAAAAAAAAAAAAAAAAGGGGGAAAAAGAAAAGACTGTAATGCTCCAGTTGCTTTTAATGGTTGAAAAATCACGTTCCCCTGAGTGAGAAGATAAGCTGAGAGGATTTTTAATTAAAACTCACTTGTCCTCATCTTTATCCCAAAAGTCTCTTTCATGCTACAAGCCAACCATTCCCTGGCACTCTGGGTGTCTTGCAGGCTACCTGGGTGCCCTCTTTCATGGAAAACGAGGTTGCACACCCCAGGCACATCCTGGATTCAACCAAGCAAACACATTTTTGCCAACCAGCCTCCGAAACGCCAGTGCTGCCCTGCTGCATGGGATGGATGCCGCACACTTTATATTGATGCCTTCCCAGCAGTGAGCTGCCCGCTGACATTCCAGCTGGGGAGGGCTGGGATTACGGGTGCCCCCTGCCATGGCAAGCAGCAAAAATGCTTCCAGCAGGCTCCAAACGATCACCTACGCACCCTCAAGGGCTTGGCCCTGGGATGATTTGATCCTGGAAGTGTAGATTTGCGGAAGGAAGGGGTGAAATGAATGAGAAATTCTGAAATTAAAGAGGAAAATGGGTGGGAATGAACTTTTACATGGATGCATCACAGCAATGTAAACCTAAAGAATCAGGACTTATCTGGGAACTTCACTGAAGTTGCTGATGGCATGAGATTTTCTCCAAAGGGCCAGGAGCATCATCAACCAGAACTAAACCAAAGTTAACAACTGCCGGGTCGAACCCATTGCTGCCAAATTAATCCAATCCTGCCCCAACAACAAGACTCTTCTTCCAAAAGCAGCGGTGCTCTGCTCCTCGGTGAGAGCTTTCACAGAGCTGAAATATCTTTTTTTGTACAGATTCCATGGATGCACTTGGCTGTGCTCACAGCTGTAGCAACAAAAAAGAAAAAAAAAAAAAACCACGGGCAAAAGTCTTGAGAAAATTTAGAAACTCGCTTATTGTTGCCTTTAATGGCAGCGTATGGCGTGTAAATAACCTACTTTTGCAGATTTTTTACATGAAAATAACTGAAGAAACTAAACAGAGTATAAAAAGAAACAGCTAAAGCCTAGGCAAAGAAAGCGTGTGTATCCACACAACTCACTGAAATATGGTGAACTGAGCTTTTCATGTTTGCCTTTTCCTCAGCCTGTGTTTATATCATGGGACTTTGGGAGGTGAGGAAGGTACCAAGACATTGGGGACACCATTTTCACTGCTTTGCTCCCTCTCCCATTTTTAACATATGTTTTGTTTAGATAATGGTTTGTTTAGATAATGTTTTCTTTAGATTGGCCGGGTTTTTAATTATTACGTTTACCACAACCTTGTTTATGCTGCAATTTTCACGATTTTGCCCTGAACTCCTTTGATTGCTCGTCATAATTTTACGACTTTCATTTGCAGCGCCGTTATCTTTTGATCTTCTGCTGTTTGCCCGTATGTTTAAAGATTTCAAAACTAATTAAGACAATTAACTAAAAAAGACTAATTGAATTCATAAATGAATCGTGGCGCTTCTGATTAGCAGGTGGCTCCTTTCTGGTTTGCATACATAGAAGCAGATGGAAATGTGGCAGACTTAGTTATATTTAACGTGCCCACTTCCTTCCAGTCTGCTCCTCTTTCCAGTTCATGACAATAAAACCTATAAATTCTTCAGATTACTTCTTTTTTTTCCCCCCCCCCACTTTTGCCATTTCTCATTTGAAATCTTGGCTATTCTTGAATAAGAGTTTCCAAACTGTTTTTCTTAAAGGCTTTGTCACTTCTACTTCCAGGCTCCAAGGTGCCTGGAAGAAGAAGAGGATCAGACAGACTCAAAAATAAGAAATCTGCTCCTCATTTTGATGTGCAATCACTGGTATAAATAACTTTTAGTGATATTTTTAAAGAAAAGATACTTTAAAAGACAGCTTTTTTTCTTGTTTTTTGCTATATTTCAACATAAAAGCAAACATATAAGACTCCTGTTCCTATATCCAATATTTTTTCCTGTTCATTTCCACATATTTTCTCCAGTGCTTCAAAATTACTTTTCATAATGCATAATTAATTCTTAATCAAACGCATCAAAAATATAAAGAAGCGATTTCTTTGTTGCCCTGACAATCTATGACAATTTTATCACTGCACAAACAACAAAAAACCAACAAAAAATAACAGTACAACCACATGACTGTAAGGGAAATTACCAGTTTATAAATGCCTGAGGAACCTTAGTAACTTATAAATTTTATATCTAAAATAAATACACTGCTTTGAAGTTCATGAAAACAACTTCACAGATTGTGTGTGGAGGAAAGTTCAACACGAATCCAGCGTTTGCCATTCCAAGTTTTAGTATTTCTTGTATAAAGCTCTTTTCGATACACTTATATGAGATTAACTCTGCGAACGACTGTCTGGAATTCATGCAAGTAAATTTTGTTTCTGTTGGCCCAAATGGTTTGTTTGGCACTAACTTTTGGATGGTACAGCATTTTTCAGTGGAACTGTTTCAGAGTTAGTGAGAAAAAAAAAAAAAAAATTTAAACATCAGACCGTAGAGATTAAATTATGTTGAAGAAAAAGCCTGAAGTTCTTCCCTAACAAATCGTGGTGCTTTGATTGTCTTCAGTGCATCTGACCACACAACTTTTATATAAAAATATAAGCAAGTAGTGTAATTTTTGAGATGTCTGGTGCCTAGCAGCTTCATTTTTGTTGTATCGTGTAACCAAAGGTGGTTTAGAGAATAACAGGTAGAACAGAACATAACACCTGCTCTTTAAAGTAACGTGCGAAAGAAATGAGAGACAAAATCAGCTGACAAGCCTGGCAGGTGGTGGTTTTCAGGTCCAGACTTTCAGCTGCATCCAGGAGCAATTAGGGTTCCCCTGGCTCGCTCCGGCTCCCTTTTCTCTCAGCTCTCTCCATTCAGAAGCACACGCTGAACAACAGGGCTGCGATGCAAAGATGTGTGGCCTTTCAGACAGCAGTAATGAGAGAGTGTCCTAAGTCCCAATCACAGGTTAAAAGGACTGCCACGGCATTCAAATTAGAAAACTCTGACACCAGGGGATTTCCTGAATTCAAAGCTTTTAATGTCTCTGGTATGTTATTGTGAATAATAGCATGCTAGGATTCTAAAATAACTTCAGACTGTCTTGTCTTTAATTGTCATTCGAGATATCTGTCTTCAGCAAAAAAGTTTAGATGCACAAGGACTTGAGGATTTCATGGGTGCAGCTCCATAAAAAATACCTATTTGCTGTTCAGAAAACAAAACCTGAAGGGTAACTCAGCCAATAAATTGGAGTGAGTGCTCTTAGTGCCGATGCTATTGAACACCAGCATCCTGCATCAGCTGTTTAGAGCTCTGCTGTGAGGAGCAGGATGACTCAGGGAATCCGTAATGGGATCCAGAGCCTTTCACCCCCTGGTCAATGGTTATAATCTGAAACAGACGGGGAGAGCCCGGCAGTCAGTGCCGTGTCAGCCCTGTCTGCTGCCTGCAGCCAGATCGGGCTGGGGCCTCCAGACAATTCCTGCACGAGAAACCCTGTGACCACAACAGGCACGAGAGAAATCCCTGGCACTGGTACCTGGCACCAGAGAAAGGACGGGAAAGCCAAGAAATGGTCCGGGGAGATATGTGGTGCTTTTATAGTAAGTAAGGGGAAGTGTTTCAGTAAAGGAGTTAAGGGAAAATGGTTTGCAGGAACTTTTAATCTTTCTATGCCACTGGCAACTCTTGACTCTAAAGCAACCTTGAATATTGAAATTGAAAGTGTTCACCACTCACTCGAAATATCAGACTGCAAATTGTGCAAACATTGAGCAAAATCTGTAACCTGTCACCTCGGCAACAACACACAACCTTCAGCTGCTCTGACACAGCTCACACCTGCACACAGATTGTGTCCCCATCACAAAAAGAGGCATTCAGACTTATTTTCAGATCTGTTAACAGCCGTTTGCTGGGGGTTTCCAGGGATTTGCTCCATGTTCTGATCTTTCTGTGTCGTTGTGCAGCCTCAGCCTGTTGCTCCATCGCACCCACCTCCACTCCCAAAGTAACAAACGGCACCGCACAGCCCTTGCAGGGCTTAAATTGCAGAACACTCAATGCCACTGCTCGTGCAGCAGCAGACTTGCCACTCTGGAGAGGCTAACTATGAATAATTATCAAAAATATGAAGGAGAGAAGGAATAGTTCAGTCATTTCGCGTTGATCTGAAACGTGTTTAACCTCAGCACCACCAAGAATATCAGAGAAAAAGACATCAGCGTTACCTTTATCTGGGACACATGGCTGTGATGGGCTGCAGCTCTTTTCTGGAAAGAGGGTCTGAATTGTTGTTTATTTGTAAACTCTGAGAACAAATGCTAGTCTTTAACTGTGCTAAAATTAAAAGTGACTAGAGGGTTACTCTTTAACTGTGACGACCCTGACAAATCTATGAACCTGAAAAATACTGCAGTGTCTCAGCATATCATGCACAATGTTTTAATAACCAGAGGAAATATATCAGACTATCAAAAAGCTTCCCTACAATCACACGGATGGACTTTTATTACTACACTTAATACTACTCTGAATGAGCCAATACAGTTTTTTTAGATGTCCTGTACCTCATAAATTTATAAAAGATCAGATATGCTAAACAGGAATGACGAATTTTTAAGATAAATTATTTTCCTTCCATAAAAACCTGCATTATTTACTTGATTACCAAATGACAGAGCCCAGCTAATAAAAATGAGCTGTGTTGGTCCTCTCTAACAACCACAGCATTTTTATTTTTGAGGACCCCTTTAAAGCAAGATGAGTAGTAACTGTTGTTAATATTTTTCTTCAAGTCTAGTGTGATGTTTTTCACTCCTCAGTTGTGACTCATCTCTTGTGAATTATGCATATAAGGAAAATACATGGAAATGTTTTTGTTAAGTGGAGATTAAGCTTTGACTAGCTTTTCTTCACCCACTCTTTGAATGTAAAAATACTCGTTTGGTGATGAAAAAGAAATACATTCCTTAGTTTTCAATATTTTCTCCTAGGTTATGCTAATACCCACAAAGTCTGGCAGGTTCTGTACCTAGAAATAGTTTTCACTAGAACAGTAAGGAAATTAATTTTTTTGGCTGACTAGTGTTTTATTTTTAGTTCCCTTTAAAATGAAATTCAATTAAAGAGAATAACGTAATTCCAAAACGAAAAACTTTAAAGGAATTCTTAGGTGGGTTTCTTCCCCCCATTCCCACCCTTCCTTTTGGAGTAGACAAAAAGACAACAGGGAAAAAAAAAATACTTTGAAACTGGTATGATATCAGCCAGTGCCAGTCAGCTGAAGAGGCATTTGTCTCTCTCTTGACCTTTTTTGGTGCAGGCAGATTTATGAGGTCAACACCAGGATTTTGGCACCTGTTTTCCCACCAGATTTTTAATGAGAGCGGAGCATCCAAATCCTCTTTGGACAGCTTTCAAAACAGCAGCCCCAGCTTCTTCACTGAGCTTTTTGGGTGACCAAAGGAGGCCAATTCCAGTGCTCAGGGCCATGAGGACCTTTCCAGGGTGGGGCAGCCACGGGGAAAGCGCAGGGGGAGAGGCAAAGGCCAGAGCTGGGGTTTAGCCTGAGACCCCTGTGCTGATGGACGAGCCCTGACCCCTCCTAAGGATCCCCCAGCACCAGTGGGAATTAGGAATACCCACAGTGACACACAAACTCCCCTCCAAACCTCCTCCCAGCCCTGCATCCCCTTTCTACCCCCTGGAAAGGCGTCCCACCTCCCATGGCATTTACTTAGGTCATCCCTCTGCCCCCACCCCTCTCCCACTGGGTTTCCAGATTTGACTTGGATGTGGCCAAGACGTGAGCTGAGTTTCCCCCACCAGGACTGCAGCTTCCTCAGCCTGTGGGTCTCTTCCCTGGCCTGTGACAGCGTGGGGAAAGGAAAAGGGGGCAGGAAAGAAAGACAGACAGTGGGAATTGAAGAGGAAAGCAGGCAGGTACCTGGCTCTCTCCCACAACCAATACACCCTGAGGGACATCATGCCCAGAGTTCAGCACGAATACATTTCTCATGTGCATTTGCCTAACCCAAGTAACCAGCTGCTTGTTGGTCTGGTTTATTCTTTTTATTTTATTTTATTTTATTTTTTTTTTTAAGCAGTCCCTTTTGCTGTTCATAATCTCCATGAAGATAATTCCTGGCAGTCTGCCCAGCGTTCCGGAGCACAGCTGGCTGAACTCCTCGCAAAGGGCGCCGGATTAAATGCAGGTAACGGTTACGAATCGCGAGCTGTAATTTACTGACGGCTGCAGGGGGGAGACAGAGGGCATGGTGTGGTTTTCAAGGCATGAATTAGAGTCCTCTGGTGAAATGAGGGTGCTTTGAGCTGATTAAATTATAAGAAACGTGCACCTGGGCCGCATAAAGATCTGACGTCCTCTCCCCGTAGTTTGACTGATAATGTAAGTGATGCACATCATAATTTCTGCATCATCTGAAAGTTTAATTCCTGTAATTGTGAGCTGCTTTTCTTCTCCGGGACTGCAAACACAGCAAAATTGCAGGCTTGGTGCCGCTGATGAGTCATTGTTGGCCTGCTCTAGGTCTGTGTTACAATGGCCGTGCATAAAGAGAACCACGACACCCCAGCTCACCGTCATTATCTGCTTCCTTTCGAGTTGTTTCCACAGCTGAGCAGCTCAGGCAGAGCCTGGCTCAAGTAGCAGCGGGAGGAGGAGTTGAAACGGCAGCTTTTAAGGGCGATGAGTTAGGCATGAGCCCGGCCATCTCCAAGGCACCGTTTTTTGCGTGACGGCTGCACGTACACAAGTGTGAGGTGCACGTGCAGCAGTGAAAGAGCCAACACTGGTAGATAAATGCAGAAAAGTGAGCCCTTTAAGTAGCAGGGCATCGTTTCCCTCTGTATGTCCCTACTGAAATTTAGAATACGTTATGGAAGTGAACTTAGCCTATTTTGCTAAAATGGCAGCTAAAGATACTTTAATATCCACCGAGAAAAGTCAGCGCTGCAATTGCGGAAACACTCCATTGGCGATGATGTCTTCTTTAATCTTGTTTTCATCACAGCTCCAGAAGTCCGGCATGTAAATATAGACACGTTATTCTTTTCAGATACTCTAAGTCTGAATTTAAAAACTCAGCTGTTCTTAATTGGAGGTTAGCAGTGCTTATTAATCAGTTGAAAGAAAATAAGTTACCAAGAGAATGTATTCTTTCTTTAGAATTAAAAAGAAACATCCCTATCTACTTGATCAAATGGAGCAATATTCGTATTTTTGAACACTATGAAAAAGAAATATTTGGGGAAAAAAGCCTACGAAAGGATCATCTGCAGTGTATAATAGATACTTGCATAAAAAAGTCAAACTTGATGGGCACTGTAACCTTGGAGAGAATGAACTCCTTGAATCAAGCTCACGCTCCCTCTTTTAATCTTCAGACATTCCTCCAAATCAAAGCCCTGGGATACACAGCCAGGCCTGGGCTGGGTTGATTGGTTGCACAACCCCTACACGTGGTCAGGGCAGGGGTTTGGACAATTTGTTGGGCATTGAAATATCACCTGTGAATAGATTTGGCATCTCTACGGAAAAGAGGAGATATCAGAAAAATGCATAATAGCAGACAGATTTTGATATTGTTTTGTCTGACACTTGTCTGGTAACAAGTGTTATTGGCTTCACAAAAAAAAAAAAAAAAAAACAAAAAAAAACAAAGGGAAAACAGGCACAGATTTTGTTTCCAATTTTGCAATGTAACAGTAAAACCTCCTTCCCTAAAAGCAGAAATTTTCTTCTCTAATGTATAAAACCTTCAAGGTGAGGAATTTATTTTAACATAACTTCATCCTAATTATAAAAGAAATACAGTTTATTTCAGCTGGTACAAGGGCTTGCCATAATTTCTTCTCTGAATAAAACTGCAAGCCATTATTTTCTCCATGAGACAAAGTGAAAATAGGGAAATCTGAGAACCTCTACAAGTCAGGTTTCAGGTACAACCAATAGCAGCTCCAATGCTGCGAGCACTCGCGATTTGTCTCTTCAGTGATTGATCCAAAGGGAGAAGTTCAGCTTAGAGTAAGCAGACGGAAAATCCCAAGGAAATCCCGGGAAAAGGGCTCTGAGGTGCAGAAAGAAAAGAGTTGTATACTGCATTATTTCTCTTCAGACTACAGAACAAACTGAGAGACAGATTATCAGTTTTGGAGACTTTTTCTTTTTTCTGAACTAGACAGATAAGTATATTAAATCAAGGTTTATGAATAAGAGCTAGTTAAATTTTAAAATTCTTTCAGGCAGGGGACACGTTCGTGATCTGAGATAAGAAACTGAGGCCTGGGGATATGTGGTTGTGACATAAAAAAAAGAAAAAAGGCTTACTGTCACTTGGTAAATAAACGTTTTCAGTCTTCCCTAACACCAGTCTGGACAAAATCACTGGACTCCAGCTGGTGCTTTAACAGCTTTCTTTTTTTTTTTTTTCCCCCCAGATTATGAGAAATAATCGGTAAAAATGAGCCAAAGGAGCAAATGTGCATGTACAGTGTTGAAAGTAGGCTGGTCCTGGAAACAAATCATGAACTGGACACAAAGAACACTGAGCCATAAATGAACAAAGAGAAGGACACAACTGCTTATTTATTAAACAATGCCTTACTTTCAGTCCACAGTATCTTAGAACAGCCTCATTGGGACCATTACCAGAGCAAATTACTGCTCAACGTGAATAAATGTGGAGAAGTCTGGGGCTGAGCTTTTAAGTGGTTTGGGTTTTGGTGGGGTTTTTTTGGGTTTTTTGGTTTTTTTTTTTTTTTTTTGACGTTTTAATGTGTTTAAAATTGTTTTTATTATTATGCACAGCTACATCATAGGGGCAATTCTCTACAGATGAGGCAGAGCTGAGCTCGCTGCTGAAAGGTCAAGGCTTGCAAGTGTTACTAATTAGGGACACAGGCACAGAGCGAGTTATGTTTCCTCAGATAAGGCAAGGGAAAGAGAGCCTAGCTGTTGTTTAACATTACATGAAATCGCTTGTGCTTCTCCACGGCTAGAGTTTCAAAATATCATGTAACGCACGCCCTGCTTCTTCAGCTGCTTTCTGCCCTACCTCATAGGTGCAGAATCACACAAAAAAGAGAGAAAGAAAAAAAAAAAAAAAAAAAAAAGGCAGGCGTGTACCAGGGTGTTTCAAACTTCAGAAGAAAGCTTATCTGTCACACAGGTTTTGTCAGTCTCCCAAGAAGAGAGGCTAATGTGGGATTTCTCCATCAGAACCCAGCTCAATGAATCAGCTGTCAGCTGGAGGAGGAGGTGATGAGAATTCACCGGCTACAGAGAAAGCAGGAGGTGATCTGCAAAAGCTGAAAAGTCTATTTTGTCAGGTCAGAGAGGTGGCAGTTGAGACCACTGAATCAGAATGATCTTTTCAGGCTGCAATTCTCATCAGGGTGAGGGATGCTCTCTGGGAAGGAAAAAACTGTTATAACTATTACATGGTACAGCTGGTACTCAAGTGTGACTGAAAATGAGAACAAAAGTTCACCACTGCACCAACCTTTCCTTGCAATATCAGAAATCCCTGTGAATATTTGGAATTTGGGAACTAAAGGCCTGTGATGGCCATCCACAGTCTAATCAGATGAAGGTTAATGCCTGTTACTCAGGAGGTTACATTCAGCACGGGCTCACGCCTTCACCCGGTACCCTCTCAAGCAGATCAGCCTCTAACAAAGTGGAACAAAGCTTATTAAAAAGACAAC
>VZRN01004257.1:712843-743873 GCA_013397935.1 Dasyornis broadbenti | reverse complement strand
TCTCTTTCCTTTATTTTTTCTTTTTTTTTTTTTTTTTTTCCCCCTGAGATAATCTTTCCAGCTATTTTACAAAAAGCAACTCATACAATCCATCCTTTCTCACAAGAAGGGACTAAGTTTCACCAAAGTGTGATTTAAAACACGGCTCTTTCCCCCAAAACCTTCAGCGGTCATTTTTGTGCTGCATCAGTTCCCTAGGCCCCAGTTGGGCTGGAGCTACGATCTGTGCAAACACACAAATGCAGGGGGTTCATCTTTGAAGTGGTCACTCAGCATCACCCAATAATGGACTATCAAAAAGGAAAAGTGCTTTTGAATATTTCCTCCTTTCCATGTGGTGCAGAAGCACACCAGCTTTTGCTTAATATTAAGACACCCTTCAAAGCTACAAAAGTTAAAACATTTCTTCATGCTGTATACACTGAAACAACTGGAGAATACTTCAAAGCTCTTGGGTTTAAGTCTTTTGGTATCACTACCATTCAAGTAAAAAGTATTTGTACAACACTGTCAAACAAAAGTTATTTTGCAGCTAATCTGACACAGTTTTGGAACAGACGATAATAAAAATCTATTGCATCCTGTTTATTTTCTGGAAAGGGTGAAACATGATCAGATCAGGCATTTAAGTTCTCAAAAACCTTAAAAACATTGACATTGTTTACATGATTTCTACAGTGAGTACTGATCAGCTCTAAACCAGGAAAGGTGCAGAATAAAATTCAACAAGCTTCCCAAAAGAGTGCAGGAAAGGATCAGATAAGGCCAGCTGAGCATTTATCAAGCCCTAAGACTCACAGGCCACTGCTGATAGGGCACGTGAACAAGAAACACTGATATATTCCTCTATAAATTCATATGATTGAGAAACACTCCAAAAAATTAGGATCATGTTCTGCCCGGCGGCCTCTTACTAATAATAAAGAAACTTATTGCTGCCTATTGCTTGGCTGGGAGCCGGAATTCCTTTTATTAATTCCTTCAGCTACCGAGACGTTTATGCGAGTGTTTTCCAGGAGTTTGGGAAGGGTTTAATCATCAGCCTTTCACATTCGTTTCCTTCTCATTCAGCAGCTTTAGAGAGAGAGGTAAATGCACCGGTGCCGGTAAATGTTCAGCCTTTCCTGCATCACCTCCCACTCTTGTAACAGCCAAAGACTGATGGACACAGCAGTCCTGGAAAATAACAAAACCCCCCAGCACAACCTACCTGTTTCTGCTGCTTGTGGTCCTTGTAAATATCTCTGCTGATTTGTTTTCTTTTGTAATTCCATGGAGGTTTTCAATCCGCAGTTTGGAAACCTAACAATTCATCTTTTCCAGCCGAATCATTAGTTTTACGAAGTACAAGAATTCGCTTCATTCTGTGTAATGCAGTAGATGTTCAAATAAGCCACTAATTAATGAAGCAGAGAAATGGACAGGATGTTGGGGGAATACACATGAAACTCACACTTGAGTTCTCAGATCAATCAACAACAGAGGTGTTGCCCCCCAAAACAGCATAAAAAGCTTTCCTTCAACAGCCACTTCCTCATAAAAAGCAGAGAGATCTACCTTGAGGCCGATGTCTTTGTCAACCTGCTTGGCAGTGCAAATCAACCTAGAAAAACGAGATTTTAGCACAGTTTTTTAGAGGTGGATATTTACCCTTGGACAGGAGCACACAGGAGCTGGAAGTTTTGACATTTTAGGAACCCACTGACCATCTCCAGTTGAGGAGGCCTGGCAAGAAACCATCAGGGCTGAGAACGAGCCCTCGGGGCGGGTACGGGGTCATGAGGCCCCCCAGGTTTCAGAACTGCCCCTCTCAGTGGCCAGCACCAATCTAGGTCGGGTAAAGAGAGGCAATTTAGCCTCAGGTTGTTTCAATTTGTTGCCGAAAGAGAACCGTCAGGCACTGCGGAGCGCCAGGCACCGCCCAGCTGTGCCCACGTTCGGTGAAGTGAGAAATCAAATTCCCAGTTTAACTCGAAGATCTGCGTGAACTGAAGGCTCTCAGTAACACTGAATAACCCACGGCATTTCAAAACTGTTGGTCGTTTCTCGTCCTGCCTCATCCTCAGCGTGACTTTTCCTGAGTTTATATTTCACAGTTATCCCACGGCAAAGACGGTTCAAATTTACATTTTTGAAATCATAAAACTTCGCCAGTCTCGTTTGAATTGCAAGGAAATATAATGAAAAAACAACAAAAGTATTATGACGGTTAAACACATTTTGGTTCAGCCCCACATCCAAACATACTCCACTCAATTTTAAATGGGCACTTGGAAAATACGACTTTCCTCAGAGCCACACAACTTCCGCTGGACAACACACGGATCTCCCAGTTGTCTAAACACTAATTCCTATTTAAATCACTGATTTGCTATTTTGCGTTTAGATCTCACAAATCAAATACAACATCTATAAACAAAGATACCGTTTCTGAGCAGAGACCGTGGAAAGAGCAGGGGAGATTTTATCTTTCAGTTCCATTTTCTGTTTTCCAAGTGAGTTAAGCAGATCCTAAGCGCCACTGAAAGTGACTTTTGAAACCCACGCAGGAATGTCACCAACTCTACCGCTTGTATATAATTTCCTACATCCTGAAAACAATAATTTATGTGGAAGTAGGACTGAGATGTCATGACATGGCAGAATTACAATTGCTTGGATGTTTAAACTGTACTTTTCCTGGTTTTGAACTCTTTTCTTTTTTCAAAGATGAGATTGTATTCTAAATTCCTGAGGTTTATGAAGATTACTTTTGGTGGAATTGCCAAAAATCGTGTCGTTTTTAGCACCATGAGTTCAACTGTGACATTATCAATTAAAACAAAATGAAACAAGGCTTAAGCTTAATTCCAGCTTTAGGAACTGGAACAAAGGGAAAGAGTTTTAAGTTGCCTTGCATTTAAATGTCACAAGCTGGGATCAACAGAATCAGGGAATCATCAAGATTGGAAAAGACCTTTAAGATCCAACCATCCACCCAGTGCAGCCCCTGCAACCCCTGAACGGTGAAGAAATTTTCTCTGATATCTAATCTGAATTTCCCCTGTCTCATCTTGAGGCCATTTCCTCACATCCTCTCACTGCAGGCACAGCAGAAGAGAAGGAAATCTCCTTTAATGTAGTCAGTAAATAATTAAAAATCTCAGCTCAGCACAACCTGCATTTTAAAAGGGCAGAAATAATCAAAATAGCAAGAAGAGTAGCAAACTTTTCCAGATATTGCTCTGGCTAATGAAGTGAGAGGTGAAAGTAAACTGTCTGAAATGTATTTTGCCGTACAATTGTGTCCTGGAACAATCTCCTGCCAAGAGAGAAGATAACAACAGAGGCCCAGAAGGATTTGTCACCGTGGCTGATTTTGTTTAACGGGTTCATACAAATTGTTTGGAGAAATGGAAGTGGCTGTGGGCTGTCAAAAGCTACAGATTTATTAAAAAGAGCAATAATAGATGGAACCCTATCAGGGATAGGAAATAAACAGGAGGAATCTGAATAGGGCAGGACAATAGGGACTGAGAGATCACGTGCAGTGTCAGGAGATGTGATATAATGCCTTGAGGGAGGCCCAGCAAAAGATTCAAAATAACTCAAGTTTGACAAGTCACAGGGAAGATGAATCATGGCTAATGACAAAAAGAAACAGCACGAAGACAGGATCACACAGTTTGTGTCACGCAGCAGCGAGGAAGTCGAAAGGTCAGAGAAGAATCGGGAAGGGAATCAGGCAGTTCTGCCGCGAATTCTCATCAAATGAACAGCTTTCAAGTTTTGGGAGAGCGTTTACAGACTTTGGGTACTTTTAAAAGGGATCAGTGATTTTTGTTTGGGAAAATTCACCTTCAGTCTAGCCAGGATTTTCTGCCTTTTTGCTCTCAAGGCTGCATAACCCAGTTGGAGAGAACAACAGAATAAACAACACTTAAATCTGATCACCAAGAAACTGGTCAGTGATTACTGTGATGCACAGGGGATTGCAGTGAAATTCCTCCTCTCTCTTTTGGCAGATTATCTGTTTAAGAGACTGCTTTACAAAATGATCACTCTGGTGTAGTTTCTTTGAGATTTTTTTCTTTTTATGGCAGGGAAAAGGGCGAAAGGAAGTGGGGAAAGCAACGCTCACGAAACGAGATCTCGGAAAAGGGAAATGTGTCATTGCCATAACAGGTGGGACAACAAACAGGCTCTGAGAATTTCACAGTTGGAACACGGATACTCTATCCAGCAAGATCCTGGGACTCTCATATTTTCAAGCCCATGCACAAAAATAGATGCTTGCACCCTCTTGAAATCCAAACTTTTTCAGAATTCTTCTACAGTGCCTGTCCTCAGGGCTTAGTGCTGTATTCCACTATAATAATTCTCAATATGTTGTAAATCCATGCTTATGCCACATACTGAACTATTTGTGCTGACTCTACCGGTTAGAAACATCTCTTAGGGTCAAGTCATACCAAAAAAAAACAAAGGAAAAAAAAAAAGGGGGAAATATCAGATTTTTCAACTGTGAAATAATGGTTCAAAGTAAATATATTTCCCTCAGAATTGCAAGATTTTTACTTTTTTTTTTTTTTTTTCCCTTAGAAAGAGATGCTCTGGCTAAGCAAATTGCATAGTTTTGAAGTACAGCAGCTTCTCTGTCCGAATGCATAAACATTAAATATTGGTTTTCATTCACGGAGCAATCTATTGTATTGACGTCACTTAGACATCAAAATACATTAATTTTTCACTTTGTTTCCAACTGGTGGGATTTACTGACATTGTGAGCGTTCTCAGAAAATGAAACAGCAGCGCCAGGCTCCGTTTCAGCGGGGCAGGCTTCTTCAAAAGCACAGAACCAACCCATGAATGATGGAAAGAGAGCTTTCGTTTTGGTGTATCTGTAGATTCAATTCATGCAAGTTACACTTGAGCCTGCAGGTGAAAGTGACTGATCAGAAACAGATTTGCCAACCAAAAAAAATTATTAGAAAAACCTCTAAATGGATCTTTTTTTTTTCTTATTTCTTGATTTATCGTGAAAGTGAACAGGCCATGGTGTATTACCAATTCTTTTTCTCGGCAAAATTGAGATCAAAAAGTAGTTTCAATTAGAAAACACCCCAAAACTTCAATTCTTAATCCTAACAAGGAGCATGATAACCACAAAACTCCTGCACATGTTAAGGTCATTTTCCTTCTTTCCCACAATTTCCAAGGACATTCCTATGGTACAGAATATTTATTTTAGGAGTAAGTAATCATTTAAATCTTTCACGTAATTAAAAAAAATTAATTACGACACTTCTAAGCATTGCAGGATTGGTTTATAAGAACAAAAAAAGTCAATGAATTTAAAAATCAGGCACTGGAGAGTGAAAGCAGAAGTTTTCTGCCCTGAGTTCTGCATTCCAGTAGAGCACCTTGGTTCATTGACAGAGCATTTTTCTAACAGAAACAAGCATTAACTGGCAGATATACAAGAACAAAGCAGGAATTTCAAGTTCAGTTACCATTTCTAGAGAGCTACAGCCACAGACACTGAAATTAGAATTATAATTCAGCTTCAGGTAAGGGAAAACCAGCCAGGGAGCTGGTCCTGCACACGTGCTTTGTAAGGATCCGTCCAGAGCTCCAAGTTTCCACGGTACAAAAATCATCAATAGCACTCCTGTGTCCATGAATTTTGTCTTGAACAGGGCGCAGGCAGATATTCCTTTTAAAGCTCCATCAATAAATAACGTCTTTAATCCCTCTGCTCTTCAGTTAAAGCTTGGATCCTTACCCAGAATAAAGGGATTTGTTGCAAAATAGCTGAAAGCCGTCACAATATTTCCTTGATGAGTGCAAGTCTTATTGGCTGGGGGGAAAATAAACCAAGATATGAATCAATTTGTGCCTGTTCAGACTGTGCGTTTCAGTGCTAACGCTGCACAGGATAAGCCTCAGTGGTACTTGGGGGATAATTTGTGCTTTTCATTTGTGGGGGTTTTTTGGCACAACCCAGGGGTCAAGTTTTGTTTTGGTTTCAACTCACAGCACAGCAGACCTGAGTGACTCAATAATTTTCTATATATTTACTCTTTTGGCTTCCAAATCGGCACGGGGCAGACCCTGGATTCTCTTCACGAAAGCCATTCCCCAGCACCTGTGCACCTGTGCTCACAGTGTCAGCCTAGATGTGGCTCTGTGATCCAAAACTAGGAAATTCAGCAAGGAAATACTGGGAAGAAGTCGGTCTTTCAAACTTAGCCTGCAGCTACACCTCAGCTCCAAATGTAATAAAGCTGTCTCCTTGAGTCCCACCTGGCTGCGAATTCTCATTAACACTTGGCAATTTGAACAACTGCAGAGGTAATTTCAGGAGAAGGTTTGGCATTAGCATGAGACCGAGGAATAAATAAAGGAAATTGAAAAGTTTTTTCATCCCTGCTTCTTTCAGGGTTTTTTTTTTCCCCACTGTTTAATGCCACCTTCTATTGTACACATTCAATTGTCCCCCAGCCTTGCCCAGGATGGCTACAACTGTACAAGTGCCTGAAAGTGAACGCGCACATCTGCTCATAAAACATCTGCTGAGAGAAATTTCTGTGCTGGTGCAGAGGCTCTCCTTGTCCTGAAAGCTTGAATTTTAGCCCTTTTTGAGGGCTACAATTGTTGACCCGTTTACGGCACTATGCTTAAAAGATTTGTCACAGTTATCCAGAAAATTGTGGATAAGAATTTCTGGAAAGTGCTGGGAAGGAGGGAAAGGCAACAGTTATGATTATTCGATTCTACTTCATATCACGAGACTTAGGCTGCACAATCCTGTCACTCGTGTAGACACAAAAGAGGATGCGACATGGGAAGCCAAAGGCCAGTCCTGTGAGAATTACTGGAATGACTTTGGAGGGAACAAAACCGGCACCAGATGAAAAATGAGCCTAAACTTTAACACCACATCTAGGGTATATTAAATATTGGTCCCATTTCACTGTCAGCATACAAGCTGTTAAAAGAATTACCACTTAAGGTGCAAGGAATCGTGTGCCCTTTTGTCCCGGGGGATGCAAAGGAGAATTATTGAAATCTGATGACAACGAACAGAGGAGTTGAGATGCTCTCAGCTCAATACTGGCTGTGACACGCATCTGTACAAGAAATTGATGGTGGGTGAAATCAGCCTTACAGAGTTTCAGAGAAGCTTCAGCCCATACCAATAACAAATCCCCCTTTTGCCCTTTTTTTTGCATTGTTTACTGGGGGAAAAAAAAATTGTTTCTTAGGCTAATGTACCTTGTCATTTTCTACTTTCTAACTCTTTCAAGAAGTTGTTTTCTTCAGCTGTTGGACAAACCCTGATCATGCAGAAAATAAGATTCATACTTTATAAAACATTTTTTTGTTTATTTTAAATCGACTGAATAGATATTTTAAAATAGCTGCTGCCTCCCTTTCCCATTAGAGCTGGCCAAATTCTGTGCAACTGATTGCTTTATTGTGGAGTCCAACTTTTGGCTCCCCGGTGCCAAAAGGCATAATAGATAAACAGCTGGAGCATTCCCTCCACTTGGAGATTACATTTGCCAAGAACGCTCTTGACTGTGAAAGCAAACACACACAGACACGCACAGGCAGGCACACCAGGGAGAGACTGAGAAACTCATCTGTGGAAAGCTGTAAACATTGCTCATTCCATCTTTTGGGATGCTCTGTTATGCTGTTATGGACTGGGCTGTGGAGGCAACTTGTAGGGCAGGAGAAAAGCCACGCACCGAGATGGAAAATGAATTCCCTAAGATCATAAAGAGCAGCTTCGACACAGGCAGGAACAGGAGGCAGCAACATCCATACCCTGATGTCCACGCCATTCATTCATTCTCGCCCTGTTCCTGGGAAATTTGGACTTAACTCCTCGTGGATTCTGCCTCTGGTTCAGTGCCCATTTATTACTGTGTGTGTCCCCACACACGCAGGCTATGAAGAAAAGGACTTGTTTGAGAAAACACACAGATGCTACAAGCTGAAATCTTCAAGGACGTGAAAGGAGAACCAATGATACGAAGAAAAAAGGGATTTAGCACAATCAGCGTGATGCAGGATTATTTCAGCAACAGCGCTTCAAACGAGCCCATTGCAGTGGTAACAATTAAGAGAAAAAAAAAAAAAAAGAAAAAAAAAAAGGGAAGATGTGGCTGCTTGGATTTAGGATCCTGGGAGCAAGGGCTGGAGACCATTTCTGTGTAGTCAAAGATGCCATGCAAGCAAGGTGTCTCGGTTACTGAGAGGTGATCTCCAGCAGGAAAGGGTGGGGGACAGATGGAAACAAGATGAAGGTGCCACCCCAAAACCTGAACTGAGGAAACCTGCAGGGGTGGCAGGCAGCACAGTTCCACAGGAAAGGATGGCTGGGAGAGAATATGAGGTGAACCTGCAGGGCAGGAGCTACAGACAGCACACACAGAGAGGTCATGAAGGAACTCAGAGGTGAGGAAGGAAGCGGATCGTTTTAAGATATGGAAATGTCAAGATCAAGTTGTGAATTCCTGCTGTTGGGTGGAACTCTGAGCAACCTGACCTGGCTGAAGATGCTCACTGCTGCAAGGGCGGGGTTCCACCCTCAAAGTTCCCTTCCAACCCTGGCCCTTCTGTGATTCCACGACACATTTTGACAGAGAGCACTTTTGCTGGGAAAAGAGGCTTGATTAGAGGAGGTTTGGCAGGATGTGCACGAGGATGAGGAAGGGAAGCTCTGAGCTAAGCCCAGTGTGAGGTTTAAGGACAGGCACCGAGGCCATCCTCCCCAAAGAACTTACACCTTTCCCAAACGAAGTTCTTGCCCAGCCTGGGACTGTGCAGAGATCCAGCCATTGTTAACACACGGATCAAACCCACAGACGAGCTCCGAGTGTGAAATGTCCCATCCGGCCCGCAGCACTCACCAGCCCTGAGACAGAAATAATAATAACGCGGTGAAATGGGATATGGCACACGCCATCTGGCAGCTGTGCAAACAAGAAGAAGAACCCTACGAAGAACGTTATTACACGTTTGGGGACCTGCTGATTACATTGCATGTCTAAGGTTCGGCATTCGGGTGTGCAAAACTTGAGAACACAGTCTAAATTGTGGATAATTTAATAGGTTGCACATGGATTTCACCTCTAGTTTATTAAGTCTTTTTTTTATTCCACAATACATCCCTTTATAAAATACTTCCTTGCTATTATGGCGTCTGCTTAAGCTGTTGTTTCAAACACATGAAGCTGAAAAAAATAATTATTTTCCTGTAGTAGTAGGAATATGTAAAATGGTGGGGTCCTATCAAGGTGTTCAGCATTGCCACAGAGCTGAGAGATCACATTTCAAATTAATCTCTCACCTGCGCAGATGGCAAATCCTCTTCCCCTTAGAAAGACCAAGGTTTTTGTATCCATACCTCTTTGCCTTCCCCCCTCCCTTACGAAGGAGAACAACAGAAAGTGATTAAGGAGAGTGTGTTAATAAAAAAGCTCTTTAAACCAACAAGCTTATGGATTTTGAAGCACTGCCAGGAGAGTCATTAACAGAAAAATATTCAAAAGGCACTTAAACGTGTTCTCTGACTTCAATAGATTCGTTTCTGTCACCTCACAAGAAAACAGAACAACAGAGAGCTCAGCCTCATCCCCTGGCAGTGGATTTTAATTATCCACTCAGGCCTGCCTTTGCTGCCAGAATCGCTCCCTCTCCCTCCGAGAAACCCTCATCTTTCCCTCACCTATCTCACACGGACTCTCTCTGCTATTTGAAGCTCTGGCTTCTCCCTTCTTTAAGCCATCTCTATTTACCAGGGCAGCGTGCTTCATCACACACGACTTGCACGCGGTCCCCCATGCATTCCTGCATTCTTTTCCGGTCTCCTCTCACCGCCTCGTGCCAAATTCCTCATCTCTCCGGAATGCAGCGATGTGCACATCAGGCTGGTGCTGCAGCAGATGGTGTTTTGGAGACGAGAGATCCAGTTCACAAATAAAATGGACCGGTCTGAAATTGCAGATGATTAGTTTTTCCAGTTACGGAGGGGTTGTTAGAATCAGATGTCACAGTAACCTGGAAACACACCTCAAGCACCTTGAATCCACAGTTCTTCAACTGGCCTTGGCATCACCAAGTAAAAACTTATTCTCTCAGTTTCCCAATAAATGCAGGAATATTATCAGCTAATATTGATTCCCCTGCTCTTTCACGCTGTCTCAGGATTTACAAGCACATGGTTTCGCAATAGGGAGCTGCAGAAAACTCGTTTTCTATGGAGTTCTGTCTCAGGTCTTCTGTCACCCCCACCACAACACCTTTAGGCTTTTTATACATCTCCTAGCCTAACCTTATGATTTTCTGCCTCATCTCATCCTTTCTGTGATTGTCATAATCCCAGCTCCTTCTCTTCCTGCTTTTTCCTGTTCAATACCCAATTTTCTTTCCACTGCCGCATAAAATTTTGGGCTTTTTGACTGCCTTGGAAAGACAGAGTACACGTCGTGACCCGCCCAGCTCTGTGCATCCTGCTGACCACTGCCTTGCTTCTGCCTAGCACCAACACTAATTGAGTCTCTCTTTCTGATCCCAGACGCTGACTTCCACAAAATTCTGTCAAGCTTGGCATGTGGAGCGACTGCTTTAAGCCTCATTTCCTTAGGAAACCAGCTAAAATGTCTCACTTCCTTTCTCTGAACTGGATTAAATAACTGGGAGCTGGATGGTGCAGCAGCAGGACAAACATGACCTGGTCAGGAACGGCGCCAGGGCTCCCAGGTGCTTCTCTCCGAGCCTAAGGAAAACAGTTCGTGGTGTTGACTCGTCTTTCAGCCCTCAGATTCTCCTAATTGCTCCGTGAATTATTCACCCCGGTTTGGTGTTCCCTCCCTCTCTCCTCTCACACCCACTTTGCCCTGAATTTGCCTTCAACACCTTCCCCTGCAGTGCCAACAGTAACAAAATCAAAAAGCTTTCTCCCCTTTCCACAGCACCAAGGACAGACCCTTCTGAGGGCTGGCTACAACACCTGGGTGACAAAACAGAGAAACGCTTTGAAGTCCTGAATGACGAATGAACACGTTGTAATAATCAGGGTACAACTGCAATTAATGAAACATCCTCCAGCGGAAGGATGGACCTGTTCTAACGCTGGAGAAGAGCTGAAATCGTTCAAGTATAAAAGCATTTGTGGTAAAATGAAAAAAAAGGAGGATGGATCAGCAGTAAATCACAAGCTGACACAGCACTGTGCTCATTGTCCCTTAATTTAACTGGGAAAACCACTCTTTTTTGTTGTACAATATTTTAATTTAAAGTACACAGAGCATGTAGCACCATAGCTTTTCTCCCACTG
Organism: Dasyornis broadbenti; assembly: GCA_013397935.1. Classification (NCBI taxonomy): domain Eukaryota; kingdom Metazoa; phylum Chordata; class Aves; order Passeriformes; family Dasyornithidae; genus Dasyornis; species Dasyornis broadbenti. The sequence goes on along the minus strand of VZRN01004257.1, from coordinate 732,541 downwards.
CATTCAGCAAAATAAATGGCATTTGAAGTTACCTTCTTAGTAGTACCCAAAGCCCAACATAATACCCAGTCAGAATATTGAGACCAAGGATCCGATCTGTTTGCACCAGTCTAAAAGATTAAAGAAATACTCCATTAAAAGCTGGCTGAAAGATCCTGGGTTTTAAACAGCAGAGTTTGTACATGCAAGGCTGAAAAAACAGCAGCTCTGCTTCCCCAAATCCTGTCAGAGAAATATTTCAGAGAGGCTACAAATCTTAATTGACCGCAGCACCACATGTCAGGAAAGGTAAGGAGTGTCACTTCTGTGCCAAGGAGGAGGAAAGGAGGACAATGGGTCCACAGTTCTTCTCAAGCCTGGGCAGCAGGACAGCCTGGATGAACAGCCAGGCATTGCTGGATCTCAATCCAGGCTTGAAAATCACAGCTTCGACAACAAACAAAAAAAAATTGGTGGCCAGATTTGATTGAATTTGAGAGACTGTTCTATAATCAATCACGACAGGGTTAATTCTTCTAAACTCTCACTAGCAGATGCTAATGTACCCTGGAATACATCCATGATTCCAGGATCATTGTGAATGCAAATCTCCAAAAGCAGTTTCTAAGTGAAGAATTGTGTACAGCTTTCTTTTTTTTAATTCCTTTGCTCTGCCTCCCAAAATAACGAGGGGGACACACACACAAACAAAACCTTCAGCAAACACTTCACATTAAAAACTAAACCATAAATAACATCACACCCAGGAGAGATGATGACTGTACAGATGGATGTAAAGAAAAAAATTGAGCTCAACGAATTTTGAACAAACTTTTGTACTGCCAGAGGAAAAGGAAAAAATAAACCAACAAATCAAAAGACAAAAATGGACATCCCAGAAACCCAAACAACACACAAAAAACCACATTTCCTATGAGGCTTCTACCAAAGTTTGGAGAAAGAATGCCTGACGCTAAAGTGAGCAGCACACAGTCAAAACTCCAGTGCCATAAAGTCCTGCATAAAACAGAAATGAAAGGAGAAGTGGGTAGAGAACTTAGTAAGAATGAGGAGTTCTGGAAGAAAAAGGCAGAACTTAAATTATGGAATTAGATGAGAAGTGGGGACATGGGGTCATAAGCTGATGTCAGTGAAACACCTGGAAAAGTGGAGAAACCCAACACTTTTCCCCCCTAAAACGCAAATTCTTTGCTGCCTCTTCTGGAGGCAGAACCCTCACACTGTGTTCAAGCTGCTTTTCCCCACCCACCAGAGGACAGTAGGGGTTTCACCTCCACCACTGCACGTGAAAGCAAATGAACAAGCTCCAAAAACCCGAAATCTCCTGGAGGGAGCCCATCACAGCATGAGGAGCTTTTCCCCGCTGATTGCAGTCGTTCTGAGAACAAAGTGGCTGGGACTGGAGCATGGCTGTTTAATTTCCCAGAAGAAGTCACAAAGTTGTTTTTCTGAGGTTTTTCTCAACTTTCTTGGCCACTTTCCCTCACTGGCCATGACAATCAGAGCACAATGTTCAGTCCATTCTCCTTCAACTGAAGCCTAATTTGGGGTATTTTCTCTTAGCCCTGGATATCTCTTGGAAAACTTAGTGAGCTTTGGTAATCGTTGAGACTTAGCTTCGTTTTCAAGTTAATTTAAAGCAGGGGAATGAATTTCAAAATAATTTGGGAGGGGAGAAGGGACAGAGAGGATGGGACTGAGAAAGCAGCTAATCAAACCTCATTTCCTTAAGGCACAAACCTGAAAAATCCCCACTTGGGACTTCAGAACACAAGGTTGGCGTCTGGGCTCTGTAGCAGGCAGGATTAGTTTAAGAAACAAACCAAGTCCTAACTCTCTAAACCTAACAACTGAAAAAAAAACACTTAATAAAAATAATTTGAAAGTCACAAGGAAAAAAAAAAAAACAAACGAAACCTGAGGGGTAAAAACCCCAAAACAGCCGAAGAAATTAATCCCGCCATGGCACAGTTATTCAGTGTTTCTGAATAGAGGCAGGAATCTCTAAATGTCCTTGTGGTTTCACCCGTGCTTTCTCAAAGTATTTTGATCTTTTTGAGTGCTTTTTGTTTGTCAGAACTGGGGGGAAGGGAGGGAATGTTGTTATTTCTGCAGTCAAACAAGCCACAGGTTGAGTGCCATCAAATGGAACAGTCTGATGAACGGAGAGGTGTGAATTTGCAGAGATTTTTTTTTTTTTCTTTTTTTCAGGATTTAAATAATTTCATTTCAATGGCAGTGAGGTCAGTAAAGCACAAATCCAAGAATACAGCTCTAATTAAGTGATCAAGCTAATCGGATCTGAGTTTGTTTCCCGATTGGAGCCCGCACTGCTGCGATAAATGCCGAGGGAAAGCCGAGGGAAGGATTCCTCTTCCTTAAGCGCCTATTGAGGGACAAGCTATGATTTGGCTGGATCGTGACACTGTTTTTAATGTTTAAGATGCCTTGAAACAACATAGGGGACATTACTTTCATCAGTTAAGGAGATGTAAAAAGCAAGTGAGCTCGTACAGGACCTGACTTGACTCCTGAATGAACAAGGGCCCATTGAAATACAAAGAGATGCTGCTCTTGCTGTAGCTTAAATAAATCACACTTGCATTTTTTTTTTTTTTTTTGCTTAAAAAATCAGCAAGAAAAAAGAAAAATTAAAGCCACCACAAACAAAACAAACAAGCAAAACCCCAACGACCCAAAAAAACCCCAGACTTTCCTGTATTAACCAGAGTCAAACAAATAGCCTAAGCACATTTCTCAAATAGACACTGACTCTTGTGGGCCTGGCTCTAATTTGATTTTATTTGGGAAGAAAGAAACAAAAAGCCAGCGAGGAAGCTGATCCAGTTAGTATTTTGCTTAAGGACACACTTCCCTTCCAGTGCAAGAACGGTGCCGTTGACTTGGATGCTAAAGCCTCTCACTGGATTGCATGGCAGTGCTCCATTTATCGCAGAATCAGCTCCTCCATCTCCAGGTGCAACAGCAGGAAAGCAGACACGGGAGTGAAACCCCGGAGCTGCGGCAGGAATGTCTGCGCGATTCCAAGGGACTGGCTGCGAGAGGGGGGATTTTCCTGGAGGTCTCAGTAAGGGGTTAACTCAGATGCCGAGCGAACAGAATTTAGATGTCAACGTTGTTAATTATTGAATTGCTCATAAAAGCACGATTGGTGCGGACTCAGCAATGGATGACATCTCATTCCCAAGGCAAAGCTGGGGGGAAGGGAGTTTTGCTTTGGGAAATATCTCGGTTTGTATCGCCTTTATATCCCCCCCAACCCCAACTGCTGGAGGCAGCTGTCCCAAACTCCCAATGGGGACCCTTCCCACAAAACCCCTTGGGGATCCCATGGATTCACCCACTCCCCAGATGGGCCCAGGAGCGTGACAAAACTCTGCTTCTTGTCCTGGAGGAAACCCAAAGCCTCCAGCAGCACCATTTCTGTGTTACGTGTGATAATGTCCGATCAGCAACAATGAGACATTTATTGGGGAAATTACTCTTCCTCACGGATTTACCATTCTGAATTTATCGTTTTGTGCTCATCCTCAATGTGATATATGGTTCTGTCAGACCTTTGGGTTGGTCTGGTTTTTAACCACGACACCTCTAAGCTGATTAGGATAAAATATTCCACACGGGTGGAAACCACTTTTCACAAATAATTTTGTCCTTAAGTGAAACAGAAATTTTTGCAGAAGAATTTCTTGGAAAAAGTGTTTCCTTTAAAATGGTAGATTTATGTGTAAAATAAATATTTCATCTTCAAGAAAAGCGAAAGACAAAGGGAAAACCTGGTGGTTTTTCTCTTCCATATCCATGACTCTTTCTCTTTTAGAAAAGCCAGGCTGGAAGAAAGTGCCTGGCTGTCTACTGTAGCTGTAGCCACACATGCATAGCTCTGAAATTCATTTTATTGTGGTTGTCAGACTTTCTTCTGTGCCACGTTATAGGACATCCTACAGACTTATTCCACAGTTTACAGGATTTATTAACAGACTTGTCAAAGAAACCCAAACTAAACCACAAACAAAAAATCTTGGGGTTCTTAGGCTGATTTGAAATCAAGTACAATTTTTTTCAAAATTCTAGTTGAAGTTTTTATGTTGCCACTTCAGAAGGAAATAATTAGCAATTTTTAAACATAATTTTAAAATTTCAAATGAAATGGCTTAAAACCAGAAAGATATTGTACAAGAACGTTCAGCAGGCTAAACAGATTCCTATTTGTCTACAAAATATCTGTCCTTCCACAGATTCACATTTTTCAGCAGAATTTTCATTGGAAAAATTTAAAAAGCTAAAGTTAATTAGCTTTTGGGTTGATAAAATGAAAAAGCCGGCTTCCCCTTTAGGAACAGCTGTACATCCTTCAGTCTCAGCAGAGCTACCTGCACTGACCTATCCTATGTCCTTCAGTTCTTTCTGAGAAGGAACATGTTCCAAGAAACTTGGGAAAGCTCCCAAGATCAACTTCAAATCGCCTTTTTAATGTAATATTGAAAATGTGTTTAAACAAGGTGTGGTTTGGGCTGGTTTTGTTCCTGCATAGGATCCAGCCAACCAAGATGAACTCTCTCTCTCCACATATTTCTGCATCACCAAGACCCTACAGGAATCAGACTTTATCCCAGTGTCCCAGAGAATGGAATTGCATTTAAATACAATTCCAAGTCCCACCAGAAATCCCAACGGCTTCCTATTTAAATCACTTCACAGATTTACAATTTATTCACGTTTTCCCACAAGAGACTTGGATTATTTCTAAACTAACAGGTAGTCTGACGGAATTTGGGCGCTGCAGGTCAAAAATCACAGGGCCAAAAGTATTTTGGGTGGAAGGATTTCTTTGAGGAGAAGTGACTTTCTAATGCAGATAAGCTTTCGCGAATACTTCCTCTTATCTCGTTAGCAAGCTCTCTGACCTCTGGGCTTGGAAATCTCTTGCACGGTCTGGATTCCTGATCTCACTTCAACCCACATTTAAATGCGGAATGACTGATCAGCCGACGTCCTTCGTGCTACGCAACCACACGTTTCGTGCTCTCATCATGAAATTTGCCGTCCATTGCTTTTTATTTCTCTAACTTTGCACTGGAAAAAGCCCCGATGCGGTAACACTGAGCCTTTTTTTCCTGCAAGTTCAAGGATTTGGGTTTTTCCACACGTAAAACAGAATTTGAAAAGGCACTATCCTCCAAAGATGGTTGCTGGGCTATAGATGAACGCTTCATATTTCTTATATACGTGAGCTGCTTTCAGAGTTCAAGTGTTTTCTATAAACCTCATTTTTTTAAAATTAAATTTTTGAATTTAAATTTTTTTAAATGATGGTGTGCCGCACGTATGGACTTCACAGCACTTACAAGGTGTTTTGGAGTAATACAGGTACTACAAGATCACCAATTCCTGTTCTTTTGTATTGGGCCTCTTCAATTTTCAAGTGAAATGAGAGTCAACCTCTACTTCATACGTTCTATTCACCGTCATTCAACAAAATGAGATCATTTAGGAGATATATTTTTCCCCCTTCAAATCTCAGAAACTCTAAATATTTTATCGTTCAAATTAGATCTTGCCACACAGCTTGAATATTGTGAGGAACTCACAAAGTGTTTCTGATGTGGAACGTATTTAGGAAGAGGAATGATTTGCTTCCATTACTCTTTACCTCTTTTGTTTCCTATTTTGAATTCTTTCAAAGCCGCAAGTACATCATTCAAATTTTCATGGTGGGTACAAAGCTGGGAGGGTCACATTAAATCTAATTTCATATGGGAAACGATCAAAATTGGCTTCACTTACTCCCATTGCATTACAGATAGCTTGCTGCAATTATTATGACTTTTTAATTTGTTTTTTAGCAAAAATCAGGGAGAACTAAGCAAAAGCCCCACTTTTAATTCCCTACACTTAGTTTCTGTATGGCTTTGAAATTAACAATTACATCTTAGAAAGGTCTATAATAATCCAACAGTTTTTTTTTTAACTAAAATGAAACCTTAAATAAAAATAATTTCCTGTAAATTAGCATAGCCATTAATATACGAAAATATGAATGTATTTGTACTAAAACAGTATTTTTAACAGTATAAACGACACCACGGTTAATCCAGAGCAGGCTTTGAGAAATGCAACTGTTTGTTTCACACTGAGCTCCATCAGGGATACTCTTCAATGGGTATCTGCTGATTATTTGTGCACAGGTTTAAGACTCAGTTCCTGACCTTCCTGTCAGAATGAAAGCTGTGGATTGAGATGGCTCAGTTAACCTCATCTGCAAATCATTTACAGCACAGAACACTCCGAGTGTGATACCAGTCCCTGAATGTCTGGGGTTCCTCTGAATCAAAGTACACCCGCAGTAATCGATCACTATTAACTGCCATTAATGCTGCTGCTATTTAAAATGGGATTAAGGGTTTCACACCGGGGTGAGAAAAAAAAGACCAAAGACCCCTTTTTTTTTGCTTTTAATTCAGTTACATTCGTTTGGAAAAAGAAAATTAAAGTTATCTAAACTGAAAACAATGGCCAGAGAGTCATCAGAAAGTGGAATCTCATTTTTATCCGACCTGGGGCTTAATTAAGTTATGTATCAGAATATTCCTGTTCTCTGACACTTCCACTGATCCCTTATTCACTTGTTCCTCCACTCTACCTGCTCCTGTTCTCTGTGGGTTAAAGAGGAGAGCTACCATGGCTATGAAACAAAATATGTACAGCACATTTTTAATTAATTATATGACAGTTTTAATTTCGTTGGAAATACAATTTAAGGAGCAGAGCAACAAATGTACAATGCAGAGCTAATTAAGTGATGCCATGTGCTACTTTGTTACCGTCATTTTTCCTAGCTTTCCTAGAAAAATAAAGGCAATTCTCAATTTTGTCAAGTATAAATATGAAATTTTAATCAACTGATACCTCAGAAACTTGGTAATTGTGGCTTTGCTTGAATGTTAATTTTAGGGTTTTTTGTTTTTTTTTTCTTTTCCTGCTCCTGGCAGTGGTTGCCAGCGCCGTTCTGACTTTCACGTGCCTGCCTTTATGATCTCCTGGGGTGAAAAGGAAAACTGTGCCTTTAAGCCAAACTCCTTGTGTGTTTTAACAAGCAAATATTCCACAGACACACGATTTATAAAATTGCACACTCAGCCTGGTAACTTTCCCCCCTCCCAAACTCAGAGCATGTGACGGCGGCGAAGCTTTGGTGAAGGGAAAAAATAAAAATACAGCGGGAAGAGAACCCCACCCGTCCTTCCCCTCTGGTTCTGTGGGCTGCTCCCCTCTGGTTGCGTGATCAAAACAGAAAGGAAAAGCACGAGAGATAATCCCTGAATACCCAGCCTTTAAATATGCAGGAGCCTCAGGCACGCAGAAGCGCGGTAGGTAAATGCGTGCATTATCCAGGTTGGAGGTGTGGAGGCAGCAGCCGGCATAAACCCCTCACCCCCAGCCTCCAACAACCTCAAGCTACTTTCTCACAGGCTAAAATTTAACAAATTAAAGGGTGGGGAACAACTAAGCGAAGTTGATGGATGATTTGTGGTCGTTCTGAAGCGGTGATGTACCAAAGCTGGGGCTTTTCATATTTCTCTGACGAGCGGCTGACTTGCAAGGGCCGTCAGGCGCGGGCTCATCTCGTCTGTTTGCGCCAACCAACTTTGTGACAGCATTTTGAAAGGCAAAATAATCACAGTGGAGCTCTTCTATATTAAACCAATGTTTTTTCCAAACTGCCAGACAAAACTCATCTAAAGCAGATGTTGTACCCACTGAATTATTGCTACAGCCAGGTAACAAAAGCTGTAAAGAAATAAATTCGCCGCTTAAATATAAAACCCATCGCTGCCCCAAGCACGTTGTCAGAAGGAGATGCACTGCGCAAAAGGCATGGAATGGGAAGCAGAATTTGCCAAACTCACATGATCATTCAGAGCTAAAAAACAAGTTTCAAATGTATGAAAACCAGCAAAGTTTCAAATGTACGAAAACCAGCACATTTCCAGCAGCAATCTCACTGCACAGCCTCTTGGAGCACCTGCTAATAAATACAACATATTCAGCCTGGCTGCCAGCAGCAGAAGCGGAAATATGCTCGTACCTGCAGGTGATGTGCTAAGCTGTGACAATCAAAAAGCATCTTTCTCCTGATGGATTTCTCAAGGAAGCAGGTTAAAAACGTGCCTGAGTGCTCTCCAGCTCCAAAGGAGTGTCCCAGATTCCCTTCTCTTGTCCCCATCCCCTGCTGGAATCCCAGGTCAAATCCCGCCCGTCACCTCCAACCCCGTCATGTCCACGCCAGATTCTTAAATTTTTTAAGAAAGGAAGGAGTTTTTAATATTATATTGGGATGGAGAAAACTAAAAGTGTAAGTACAAGAACTATCAGGCGATAGGGGGAAGCAAACATCATCAGCAAACAGCATCAAGAGTGAACAGAACAAAAAAGAAATACCAGCCTAAAACATAAACAAGGTTATGCATAATCACAATGATAGCAACATTCAGTCCATGATTTTCACTGTGGGTTGGCTGTCATTAACTAAAAATATCTTGTAAAGTGATTTCCCATTACAGAAGGAAATAATCCCAGCCAGTTTCACAGCTACTGCAAAGCAAATTCCCCTCAGTTCCTTGGCTCGCAGTAAAGCTAAATGGGGTACAAAGAACTCAGCTTCTAATTGTTAGTGAAGCGAATAAACCAGAGTTAAAATTACAGTCTCAGTCACAAGATTTCATTTTGTGGTGTTATAAAAGCCAGGTATACTAATCACCCCAGCAATTAGATGAAATCACACTTAAATGAACAGTTAAAAATAACGAAATTCACTCCTCCTCTACCTGCACCCCCCCCGCAACCAGAAAAAGAAAGAATGAACCTACTTCAATGTGTTAACTGCAGAAAAATACATGCTATTTAAACATTTTATCTATTATAGATATAAAACCCGCAAACAAACACCATCCTAAAGATAATTACAGAATCTGTGTGCGGACAACTCAAGCAATACAAGATATTTCCCTCCACACGGTCACAGAACAACGTTTGCTCTCCATCGACATTTGCACACAAAGCTGCGGAAGAAATGCGCCAGGGGACAAACTCCAAGCCCTACTAAAACAAATTATCCTGATGTGCTGCTCCTAATCAGGAGTAGCACATCAGGAGAATACCCAGGCTGGTGCTTAATGCAGCTTTGACCTTGGCAACCTCGCTTGGAGGGGTAAAAATTAGGGCTAGACCAGAATTTCACAGGGAAAATTGCAACTTTGTTCACACTGTCCTAAATCCTGCTGAGGCTTGCATCACAGCTCCACATCATTTTCATGAGATTGCTGGTGTTTGGGTTTTTTTTTTCTTAACACAAGATTTTGTTGTTGTGTCTGCCATCCTTTTATTTGCACAGAAAAGCCTTAAAAATGGGCAGTGATGAACTCCACTCCGCCTTCCCAGAGCCAGGATAAATCCAGGGCATCACCAAAACAGATAATATTTTAAATATAAATTGCATTACTTTATTGTGGGCCGATAGATAAGTTCTGACGTAATGAAGTGGAGTAAATGTAGAGTGACTTTAATTAACTTTAAAAACACAGCATAAAACACTCTCTATAATTCCCTGCAAGTTTCTTCCACTTGTCAGCTTTCATCCACAACAAAACGAAATCACACTTGTCAGGACTCACTACCAAGTTTCTCACAAGTATTTAATAAAACAATTATTTCTATTTTCTCAACTCTATAGAGTAAAAAAAAAAAAACCATAGCTTGAATTTTTGAATTTCTTCTTGTGCAAGTGCTTCATTCTTTTTAGAACAGGAGCAAACTGTTGTTCCTGACCCTTCCATGCCTTATAATAGCATTAATCATGCTAAATTCTTTTGGTGCTCATGTGGATATAATGTAATTATAACAAATTCCTGAAGATAATTTCTTATTCCCCTTGGCCTTCAGGAAAAATCTAAAATACATTGAATTTCTAGAAAGGAAAGCATGCCAGAAAATGTCTCTTGCTAAAATAGAGATTATATAGTAAAAAATAAACAGCAAAAAGGGAGAGGAAAATATATTAAACTAAATGTGCCATATGATCAAGACCAAGTCATTTCTAATGGACTTTTCCATTTTCATGTCACTACCCAAACCAAACAATATTTGGAGGACAAGATTCTGTATCAAGATTATAATTCTGTATTCGATTATAATTTTTAAAGTCCGCCTTTTTTTTTTTGTTTTGTTTATCACAAACCCCCACAGATTTACAATATGACCTCATTTAGGACATATCCCTTTTAAAACAGGGAAAACAATCAGGCACTGAACTTTCACGCTCTCAAATAACAAAGTCTATCAAGAGCACAAATTTAAGGTATAAATCAAAGAAACAAATATGGAAAGCAAACAGAAATAATAACTGTTATTATGGAAGCTTAACGCAGTGCATTTAAAAAAGAAACCTGTATGTGGGACTTCCTATATGAAAAGTGAGATTTGAGATAAAAGGAAACAATTTCTGCAGCATTTCTCAATAACAATAATACTGGACATCAGAATTTTTATAAAATATATTTTAAAATATATGTCCTAAACCAGCATATTCTTCAGAGTATCATCTGTGAGAAAATTATAAAGTAACTGTAGTAGTTAATCCATAAAGGAAAAAAACTTAGTGCTTTAAGATTTCTTGTAGCTCAAAAAAAAATTAATTACAAAAAAAAAAAAAAGAAATTTCAAAAAAGAAAAGCTGCTCCTACATGTAGCCCTTAATAAGAATCTCTTCCTCTTAGAAATCAAATAAGGTTCTAGTGGAGATTATCAGGAACAGATGGAAGCTTGGGACCAGAGCAAGGGTGCTTTCACAGCAGTAAAACACAAATAAAATAATTCTCTGAGCAGATTTCACACAGTGGAGGTCCAACACTGTCCGCTTAGCAATCTAACACAAATTATTTAATTTTTTGTGTTGAACAATGCCCATGAAAACGAAATTCCATTAAGTTCCCAAGCAGCATCTTTTCATTATGTTTTAAAATACCGGCCCTGCTCCCTTCATTTCATTATGCACCCTTTCATATTGTCCCACGTTATACCTCAGATCACACACAGAGGAATCCAACATTTTAAAACTTAACTGGCTGAGGCAATAGAAGCATTTCAGTTTTCATGAAAAGAAAAATTCCCTGCTGGAGAAATGGCTGATTGCAGCTCAGATTTAGGATTAAAGAAGAAACAGGGTTTAAGGCCCTAAACTTCCCTGTAGCCAGAATGACGATTTCCTCTGTTTACACGACAAGAAGAAGAGAGGGTGCCCCTTCCTGCTCGCGCCCCGTGGATGTTGCTGCAGCAGAGTAAATAATTATAAACAATTCCCTTTGTACTGTCGGACTTCGTGGATAACAGCAACTCCAGCCAGCCCCTTGCTCAGAAATCAAAAATCAAATAACGTGTGGCTCTGGAGTATTTATTTTTCTAAGATGCAATTGGAAAAGCTGTGGATGCGGGAGCAGCCTCTGATGTGTAAATACCACTTTGTTTTCACCTCTGGGCACCGCTAAAATGGATGCTGCTGTCCAAGGGTTCCGGAATATCGCGTGCAGGGCAGGGCAGGCTGAGGCCAAGTGACAAAATCCACCCCACGTGTTTTTGCAGATTGAAAACAAACCGGATTCAGGCATCTCCAAGGGAAAACCAGAGCAAAATGGATACAGGCACACGGGAACAGGGATGTGCTTAAGGCAAATCCAACTCCCCACCACAAAAAAATAAAACAAAAAAACCCAGCCGAAATAAAAATCAGATTGTCTCTGTACCGAGCAGTGAATCTGCAAACTGCTTTCCACAGGTCAGAGGTTTGCCCTTTGTAAAGCCAAAATCTTTGTCAAGAACATGTAAGAGACAGAAAGAGACACTGAATAAATCCTTGCTTCCTTCCCACCTCTCCGCAGAGCAGGCACGGGAATTCCCTCCACTGACCCCTTTATTTGTGAGAAGCTGAGGAACAAAATCGAGAAACGAAGCCTGGAGCTTCCCTACTCTCCCTGACCTCTCACTCCGCAGCCCAATTCCCCTTTCCTACACTTTTCCAGTTATTTCAAAGGGAAAGATGCACAAACCGCAGCCATGCGCTCCCAACTCCTCATTCTACAATCAGGGGCCTTTTTCCCTCCCTGGGCCCACGCTTCTCTGCCATTTAGTTCAGTTCCTGGCTGTTGCTGTGGGAGGGGAGGAGGCAGAGCAAGGTAATTCCAAGTTCCCAGACGTCCTTAAACTGCTCAGAGCAGCATGGCTAATCTGACCACGCCACGTTCAGAACAAGTGCTCTTACAGGGAACCTTCCCCTTGGTTTAAAAAAAGCAAAACGAAACAGAAAACCCTTCCCCCCCGCCACCAGCCACCTTGCATGTGCAAGAAAAGCTTTTTTTGTTCCATATTGTGCCTTTTTTTCTTCCCTCCACCCCCATCTCCGTGTGTTTCCCTATTTCCAGACCCTCTCCAACAGCCTCTTTTGGGGGGCCTGGACCAGCTGGTATTTTTGCACATACAAATGACACCCCAGGAGCATCACTTTCGTGCATATAACGGGACTGTTCACATGGGGAAGGTTCCTGAGATGCCTGAGGGGCTCTTCACAAAGAGATTAAAAAGCAAAATTAAAAAAAAAAAAAATAATAATAAATAAATGTAGTCTTTGGCTTTTAGATGCTTGTGGTTGACTCCACAGCCATGGCTGTCACTTGTGTGGCGTTCTCTCCTCCTCCCAGCAAGGCGTCTCTCCTCTGCAGCAGATTTTGCTGCCATCCCATCAGGTTTCACTCCTAAGTGGCTTCCAAACCACCAGGCCCAGCGGTGTGAGAGAAACTCAGCTGCCACGGAGGGCAGTCCAGACCCCGCGTGCTGCATTTGCCTTTCCCTTCGCTCTCAACGCCAGGTTCTGTACCAGCCGCCTCAGAAAGGGAGGATTTTAATATCGCACAGTATCACGTAATTGTCGCTATTTTTTTTTTTCTTTGTCGCTGTTTGAGTGATATTTAAAAGAAAAATAAAACAAGCAGAGAGCATTGATTCTCTACCAAAGGAATGAAAAAGAAGCACCATTTCATTTCTGTCTGGGGGTTTTGCTTAACACCCGTTTGTTCACACAATCCTGCTTGCAAAAAAATATTTGTTTGATATAAAGGACATTGAATAATTTATGCAATATTTAATAATGCAGTAAACCAGGGAGAGTTCAGCAAGACAGGCATGGCACTCTACTTTATTTGCCTTGCCTGCCTTGCTTTTCCAAATAAACCCCCACCCCTAAACACCATTAGCACATGCGAAATAACAACAACAACAAAAAAAAAAAATTAAAGAAATACTGCCTAATTTGGAAATTAAACAAAGCATCTGCTATTACTTCAGAGGATACAGCATCAATTTTCCTAGTCATGTATTTTTGATTACAAAAAAAAAAAAGAAAAGAAAAAAAAAAGGAGCTACAAGAACGAAATCAAAATTAATGGAACAGGATTTATATCAGCCTCCAGTTCATTCCAAGCGGGTCCAGAAGCCGTAGGAACCAAGTCACAGCAGAGCATTAGTGGGGTAATAAACGAGTGATGGTTCTCCGGGCTGCTGCACGGGGTATCCTGAAAGCAAATACATTGCAGAACACCAATAATTGCATCAAGCCGAGCCCAAAGCTTTCACAGTGAATTACGGGGCTCCTGGCTTTTCATTCTTAAACAGCCATAATATACATGAGCAATAGATCAACTTCCAAGGCAATCTACTTTGTTTTGTTGCTTTTTTAAAAGCATTTAATACACCTCTTACTCCTTCCTTAAATCTGAGTTGTTTTCCTGTTTTGGCATCTCCAACCCAGCTTTCAAGTGATGTTATTGTTCTGAGTAAGGCCAGCAGGAAGAGCTCTGTATCTGTAGGAAAATGTTTAGAACACCATGTAACATTATCAAGATCTCCATTTCTTTCTATTTTTACGTTTTGTAAATATTTTGGTGATCCGTGCACCAAGGCCTGATTTTTAAACAGTAGATAGCTGAGCAGGGTTTGAACATCTTTGGCTGTTAAAAGCTAAAATATACAAGTCCAGGTTTTGAGCACTTCTGTCTCCTCCAAATTATAACTCCAAATTATATAATCTGTTTAGTTAACTCTACACAGTTCATTGATTATAGGTTTTCTTTTGAGAATGTCCATTTTGCTGCTTAAGAATAAAATACGGTTTACAGTATCCAATGTGATCTTGCAGTTGTCCTAAATTTTTTATTAATAGTTTGCTTTTTTCCCTTAAAAAGACCCAACCACGCACATAAAAAATGGGCTAGAGTCTTTAAATTGTATTATTTTGTAATGAATAAAAAGCAAAATATTATATATTTCCTACCAAAAAATTGTGTCACCAAAGAATATATACATTTCTATTCCATCTTGCTCTTTAGACGGCTTTAAAGACAAAAAATATAAATTGGAAGTTCACAACTTTGCTTTCATCACCAGCCTCAGGATCCAAAGGAGATGGTTTTTACCTATACTTCACTCATGGGAAAAAGTGCAAATTGAAATCAATCCCTAGGGTCTCTCAACTGAGTTAAAGGACGTGGCTCTATTTGCCAACATCGCTTGCCATGACAATTCCTAATGCAAGTTTTGTTTGCTTGCAAACCATAACATGCATTCAAGGACCAGACATCACTGTAAACCAGATTTTCTCATGGATAAATTAATTCCCAAATTTTATTTCCCCTGACAGATTTATTGTCTTAATCAATTTGGAAGGAGTTCATTGCTCCAATAACTTCAGAGTCCTCTTATGCCATGGGATGGCTCAGGGGTGGCGGCTTCAGGGAACTCAAAAACCTCACTTCTGCTGAAGCAGAGGCTTTTCCCAGTCCTTACTTGAGCTTTTCCAGAATTTTTGTGGACTCACTGAGCAATGTCACAAGCTCAAAACACTCATAACAAGAGACCATTAATAATAAGCTCCAGACTCTACCAAGGAGAGGTCACCAAAGATTAATCACTGCGGTAATTAGGCTATTAGCATTGTAGAAAGCACTAAAACAAAGGCAATGCCTTCTCATTATTGTATTTAAATATTTTACAGAGTTCGTGTTCATCAATGTAGTCACGAGCCACTAAATTGTAAGGGAGAGGAGAGAGCACATCAAGTTCAATTCCTGCAAAATAAACAAGAATGTGCAGCTGCTTAATGACTGTGTTTGTATCTGGAAAAGCTTTATCATTACAGCGCACTCTGCTATTTACAGAGGAGATAAATCCTACCGGTTCCCAGCTGAGGAAAGCTCAACCATTAGGGTAAATTTCACCTTTGTCCACCTAGTTCCTCATCTGCCATTCTGCGATCCACCCCTTTTAAGAGCACGCAGGGCGTGCAGAGGAGAAAACGAAGGGCAGGAGGGCAGGGACGGATTTCTTCCAGGTCTGAAAGCAAGGTCATTTTGCAGGAAGATGAGCGTGTACATCGCCTTTTTTCCCTCCCGGAATCCAAGCCCGAAAAGCAAGTTGAAACCTGCAGATGGCCTCTTGCCTTTCCAGCAAGAGGCAGGGGAGGAGGGAGAGGCAGAGCGGGCAGCCGCTGAGGCAGAGCTAATCCGAGAGGACAGCTCATGCTTATTACGGAGCCATTGCTGATAATAAAATCCGAACCAAACTGCCGACTGCAACCCAACGGAGACTCCCCGCGTCTTTAATTTTTAAACTTATGGAAGCACTTGACACGGAGGTGGATCAAATATCCCTGGTTAGCGTGCAAGTACTTACTTAAGCAGCCCAGCAGGCCCCCAATCTGTGCAAAAATTTCAGGTGAGCACCGTGAAACAGCCCCTAATTATGATGTTCCATTACCCCTTTTCTGAGCGTCACAATTGGCCCTAAGTGGTCACGGCCGATTTATTTCAATTAGTTTTTCACGGGCCCAGAGTTATGACAAATTCATGTTTTGGCTGCAGGAAATTGATGGCAATCACGAAACCACCACAACATCAAAACATCAGGGAGTGCCCCCGCTAGCAGGGAGGTGGCTCAAATCCCTGGGCTGACAGAGGGTGGGGAGAGCACCGTTCCAGCTTCTCCTGGGTGTTTCCTGCCCTTTTAAAGGCCGAGAAAAAAAAAAAAAAAAAAGAAAAAAAAAAAAGTGTCTCCTCTAGATGGCTCTAGGAAAAGGTTGTGTTCTAGCAGAGAAGAGCTCTTTGGATGCGGAATATTTATCTGTTTTCTTGCCTTTTTGTCTCTGTCCGTGCAGGAATTGCACATATAAAGGAGCTGTCCACAGTGTGGTTTACGTGGGTTGTATCTAAAATTATTACGTTAGGAAGTACATCTAAAAATCAGAAATTGGCAACACAGCAAACAATTTCCACTTATGCCAGTAAATAGAAATATTCACGTTTCTGTCTACCCACAGATTCAAGAGCAATTTCAAACTCAGATGTAAGCGGATTTCTTTCTGAAATCAAAGGCACTGAATTTGACTCCTTGTCTTTTTAAATAACACCTTTGTTATTAAAAAAGCAACAGATTCACACTCCTTAATGCAAGCATTAATTGAAACAGCCTGAAATGTTGTCGTGGAGTCATTAATTTCAACAGCCTGTCAGGTAAATTCAAGTGATTGAAATTCACCTATCTTTTACAGATCAAAATACCTCGCTTCCTTCCCGAGGTTGGCTTAAATCCGTGAGTCTTCTGGTTAGTAATTCTTTCCTTCCTTAGTTCTCCCCTTCCATTTAATAGAGGGGGGAAAAAAAAACCCCTGACAGCATGTAAGAAAAATGTTTTGATATTAAATGGTAGCAATCTAAGAAGTCTATTATGATGCTGTCTCATGGCACGATTATATTGATTTTCTGTAGGATATGCAAGTGCAGGCACTATAAATATTGTCATAAATTAAGCTACGGGAGGATAATTTTCATAGCAGTACAAGGAAATTAAAGCTATGTGGAAACTTTGCTACATCTAGAAAAAGTACAGGTAAAAGCATGGTTTGGTTTTTAAATATTGGGGACTTATTTAAAAAATACCCACACGGCTCAAGTTACTTCAACAGTTCAGTGTTACAATTTTCCTTCCAGAAGAATATTTGTTTTCTCAAAACACTGAATTTGTGTCTGATAGAAGAGCTGGTGGAACATCTTCTGAAACAAGGAAAAAAAACCAACAAACCAGTTTTCCATTTTAAAACCATGAGCTCTTCATACAAATGAAACAGTTGTGAGGAATGCAACTATTCTGAAGAAAGTTTTCGCTGAAAGAATAAAGTATCTTTATTTCTTTGCATTTTTTAATCCTTTGTTGAGAGATGCAGGTGTATATAAAAACAGTATGAAAATTAAAGGTTTATTTCCAAATTCGAAAGCATTAAAATCAGTGTTCCCCAACAGAAAACATTTTTCAGTAATTAGTCATCTTGGTTCTTACAGAGAATTCTTCATCTGTTTGTAGTAACACTGGAATAAAAAGACTAAAATTGGGGAGAAAATTTATACCCGTAGTGAAAAAATATTCTTTAAAGTAAAAAATAATCCCTAAAGTAAAGCGACTGCATGACTTTGATTTTCAATAAACATATCCTTAATTTTATCAGATTTATTCAATATTTTTTAAATCGTTCTTCAATTTCAACTGAAATAGATCAGTAATAAATTTGATCTGAAGTTACTAAAACTGCACCCCGTGACTAGGACTGGGGCAGAAGTGGTAATTTTAAAATCATTTTATGATTCAATTTTATTCCAGCAAGGTTTGCCAATGGGAAGACGGACAGTCTGATACCATTTTAGAGAAAATAATTAGATATTTGTTCATTTCCACTCAGGTCAAATTCTTAACCCATTAGCCCCACGGAAAAGAAATACGGACTTTCAGAATGCTACTGTGCAAATCTTCATTTAGGGGTGTGTTTAATTATTACTTACCAATATGTTTCCTCCTGGGGAAGAATATTTCCCAAGAGTTTTAAGAAAGGACAGTATTTGGGGCCAGAACATTAAATCATTTCATTTTCTAAGGATCCAAAGGAGCTTTATGGTCCACAGCAGCACAAGAGAGAGATCCCTCACACCAAAAGTCCATATTCACACTTCAGAGTTTCTCTTTGTTTATGATTGCTCTGTAATTTTTTGTTCTGCCTCAAGCTGCAAATTAAACATATGGCCAAAAGGCATTTCTCATAAATGCTTCCCTGCAACTTAACCCTCCATGAAGACACAGGCATTCAGGAAGAAATACATCCTACTGCCCCAGTTTGAGGAGCATCACAAAAACGCATTGTTTAGATGATGTCAAAGAAAAAAAAAAGGAAAAAATAGTACTTTTTGAATGAAAATACATCTATCGCGTTTTAATCACTGCACTCTTCAAGAATGTAAAAATTAAACTGGGTGGTTTCTAAGAGCTGGAAAACATTTCAAGATCTTCTGGCATGCAGGCGCATGAAATAACTGTCCTGTGAGGGCACACCTCAGCATTTTCACGCAGTGGAAGCTGGCAAAATAACATTTTCTGTTACGTGGAAACTGATTCTGCGGGTGAGAAAAAAAAAAAAATGGAAAATTTGAGAACCGTAAAGCATCACCTTTAAACACCAAAACTTGAGGACAAGGGTAATTTTTAAAAAATTTTAATTGCCCATGGTTTTTTTGTTAAGTGACTCTCTTAGGTATTCCAAAGTATTGCGCACACCCTTACGTTATCTTGTGTTCCTTTGGCTGTGGAAGTTGCTTGTAAAGAAATTGAAGGCACTTTGGTTTTCAGAAGTGCTGCATGCATTAAAATGCTGTTCTGGCTTAGGGACGCAGAACAGCCTGCAGCAAAGAAATGTCCAGCTCAGGCCCTCAGAAATCCACAGAGAAAGTGGGCACTCACATTATTTTTCCTATTAGACCTGGGTTGTTTTTTGTTTTGTTTGTTGTTTTTTTTTCTCTGTTATGGCCTGTTCTCTTCAAACTTTGAGTAGTTTCAGTTTAAGATCTGGAGAATCTTAAACTGAAGAAAGTATCTTCAGTTTGCATCCTGAAAGGCAAGCTGAAGAAAGTGTCCCTCTCGCTCAGGTTTTCATTGCTTTTCGCTCTTATTTGAGTCTTCAGCTCGGTCCACTTTCAGAATTTAAAAGCAATCTTCCTCTCTTCTTTTCTCCAATGTTACTGTTCTTTTATGGGCTCTTCCCCAGCCCAGGACTTACCTAAAGCAGGGAACAGCATAAGCCCACAGAGAATGGAATTTTCTGCTTTTACGGGCAGTTGGTCTTCAATGAAAAATTTCTGGAATGATCTGGGTAAAGTTTCTGCTGAAGAACTTCAGAGTCTGCCAGAACCTGACCTACCTCCGTGTTTGAAACGCGTTTGCTGCACGCATTCCTTGTTCAATCTTTGCAATGAAATAGTCTGGTCCCTTTATGGCCTTTTTCTTTGGGCTTTTTTTATTCTGTTTGCACAGTCACTAAAGACCCTTCCCAGACACTTGATCCATTTTCCATCTGACCTGTTTGCTCATCTGTTTCTCCAACTGCAAAACCAGGGGTCAGGAATATAATACGCTTCAACAGGAAGTCTCTAACTTTTCAGTCCCTAGCATTAGCAAAGTTACACCCGGGGTTTTTAATTTGATGCAGCCTTACCAAAACACAAAAGTGAAATAATTTAAGGCAGCCTTCGGAAAGTAAAA
>VZRN01004257.1:683307-712824 GCA_013397935.1 Dasyornis broadbenti | reverse complement strand
AAAAAAAGGAAATAATTTAAGGCAGACATCGGAAAAAAAAAAAAAAAAAAGAAAAAAAAAAATTGGAAACAAATAGGGCAATGCAATGAGTTTTATTAAAATGCTGTGTTTCTTCAGGCTGAGCTCTAAACTGAAACCACAGCTTTAATCAACCCTTAATTACATAACTTAATGCACGCCAGAAGTTAAATTCAGCCATCCAATTAAGGGAAAGTATAA
Source organism: Dasyornis broadbenti (assembly GCA_013397935.1). Taxonomy (NCBI): domain Eukaryota; kingdom Metazoa; phylum Chordata; class Aves; order Passeriformes; family Dasyornithidae; genus Dasyornis; species Dasyornis broadbenti. Next base: position 712,605 of record VZRN01004257.1, on the reverse strand, counting down.
CTAAACATGGATTCATTTCTAAGAAGAAAAACATCACAGGGAGGCCATCACTCAATTCAATCGCCTCCCAGACCTCATGAAAATGAAAATATTTTGCCAGGGTTGTTTTGCTTTCTGGTAACAGGACCAAGCTTGGAGTTTCAACGTTGTTACCTGTGACTGTCATGGTAGGTCTCTTGGGAGGGCAGAAAATTCATAAAAGGTCAGATAAACAGCCCAAGCAGATTCTCTCCATGAAATGGAGTGGATAAACCTGGAGGATATAAACTCCACTTGAAATACCGAAGTCTTCTTGTAGAAGAGGTTTTGAATTACAGGGTTAGTTAAAGCCAAAGAACACACCCTGAAAAGGCATGTCCTGCCGCTGAGCAGGTTAGCAAACCTCTTGGTGGATTTCACACATCGATTTCAAGGGAGCAGAAGGTCCAGAAACAGTTAAATTTATGTTTTGCCTTATGACCTCCTTTCCAAGAAGAGAAGATAAATGTGAATTTTCAGAGAAGTGCAAGATATCCAAGGTATTCCAAGTACAAGCTCAACAGTCATTAAAACTCAGAGAAAGTTCTCAGAAAGTCTTTCCAGAAGTTCTCAGTTCATCCTTATTACAGAGATTGACATCAGTGTAAACTGTTACTCCCAGGAGCACTACAGCACTTACAGTATCACTGAAAAATGTCTTTCCTCTACAAGTGCTGAGTAAAGAATTAAAAATTCTGTTTTCCAGAGAGTGGGAGAAGGGGAGGGAGAGGAAAATCAGCACTCTGCTTTTTTGCTGAGGGAGCTGGGGGTGCTTAGCCTGGAGAAAAGGAGGCTTGGGACACCTCATTTCTCTCTACAAATCCCTGGAAGGAGGTTGGTATCTTCTCCCAGGCAGCAAACAAAAGGATGAGAGGAAATGTCCCCTCTCCTGTGACAGAGGAAGTTTAGATGGCACATTAGGGGAAAAAATCATTTCATGAAAAGCGTGGTCAAGCCCCGGAACAGGCTGCCCAGGGAAGCGGTTGAGTCAAAACTCCTTTCCCTTTGGAGAATCTCTATGAAGAGTGTGAGTAAAGAGAACAAAATTATGTCTGGAGATGATATCTTTTCCATCTCAGATGGTTTTCTTTGAAAGGTCTAGAATACCATTTCATCCCACGTAAATTTGCGAGAATAAGAGAAAAAGTGGTTTATCGTTACCTGAAGGTTTCTCTGGATGTCTGAGTTTGGTAGGGAAAGATATATTTTTAATTTCCCCACCACCCCCAATCTAAGGAAACCTGAGTATTTTTCCTAGGCAAGCATACCTCTGAAGAAGCTGGAATTCAATTAACACAGGGTGTCTTACAGTAATTCATCCACAGCAGACTCTTGTTTAATTACCACAGGAAAAAGCAATACAATGGTAAATTTGAGGTAGGAAAATACCACAGAGCAGCGATTTATTCGTTTTTTGCCAACAAATTCCCATCTTAGTTTGTTAACACAGCTGGGTGTGTGGGGTGGAATCTGTCATTTGGTATCTGGATTAGGATCATGGCATAACAGGGGCTGGAAGGGAGCTCAGGAGCTGTTTAAGGCCAACCACGGGGTCCTGAAACCCTCCAAGGCTGGAGATTGCTCTGAGAAACTCCTCAGCTGGCTCAGTGTGCCAAAGGAGACAAAAATTCTCCTTATATCCAATCCAAACTGGTTCATTTCCGTTTCTGCCTGTTTTATCTCATCCTCCCAGTGTGGGCCACTATGAAGAGCCTGGTTTCAAACAACTGAAACTGTGTTTTACACTTATCCTTGACTGCACAGAATTTAGATCAGCTCCTGCTTTCTCCGTAGGGATTCATATCACGCATAAGCAATACATACAAATAACCAAATAGCATAACATGCCCCAAACTCTGTATTCAGTGCTTTGAAAAAACCTAATAATTTTACCCTTAGAACAAATTTTGAACTCAGCTGTTTGGCTGGTGAAGGACCAGTGATATGCCCACACTCTCAGGGTATGAAGGCAGCAGGCATGAAGCCTAAATCTGAAACATTTACAGAGATTATAGGTACACAGGCCAGAGAGAATGAATGGTTAATGCTGGAAGACAGTATCACCCAATGGAAAATCAAGGTAAAAGCAGCAAAAGTGCCTTTGGAGCCACAACATCTCTTTCTGAGTTGTCTGTTCCAGCACAAGCCTGGCAGCTCTTTATTTGCTTCCTCCATCTCTAGGTGACACCTGCTGAAACCTCTCAAGCAATGTTCTCCTTTAGCTGGGAGGATTATTTGGATCTTTGCTCCCATTGTCACACGGTGGGGCCATGAGATATCAGGCCGATGATTTCTGACAGGACGCTGCACAGAGCGGACAAGAAAACACAGAGAGACTTCAGATGTTCTCAGACTCACAGAAGAGCACGAAGGCTCTAGGCAATATCAAGACCACTAAAAAATTGACCATGCTGGTCAGGAGCAGCCAAAAAAAATAAATTCCTCCCCCTCCTCACAGCGCCAATAATTTGGAGCACATGCAGGCTGTAGTCCGCTGGGACCTTGGATGCTCTTTGTTTTCAGAAACATCCCTGAAGCTCCTACACGAATTAAGAGCTGGGGAGAGGCATATGTCACAAAGATGAACCAGACTTTCATCTCAAAACTGGAGAAGAAGCGGCTGGGGAAGTCCACGTAATTCTGTCTGGTAACAATCTGTACTCACTTGTAATAATAAGAAAAATTAAAGCTGTGCAAGACAGAATTTATTCTACAAACCATGCGATCGTGTTAATGGCTGAAACCTGACCACACAGCCATCAGCCAGGCAGCTGTGGAAGCTTCTGAAATGTATGATCTTGTTTAGCTGCAAATTAAGAGTATCAATGCAGGAATTCCTAGGTGAGGTTTCATCACCTAAATTGCATCAGGAAATCAAATTGGGCCGCAGCATTGCCTTGGTGCCCTGCAAAAATCCAGCTGTGTTTAGCTGTTATTGATCAGCAGCGTTCATTCTGCAGCAGTGACTGTCACACTTGAATGTGCTGAGAGATGTAGCACAGCCTGAGACCAATAATCCTGTGACACAGTACAAGAGCCTTCCAATAAAACACGAGGTAAACCTGCCTGTGATTGAAGAAAACATATTGTCATTTAGGAAACTAAGTGCCCTAAAATAATTGTGTGGTAGGAGCCCAGGCTCACCAGTGAGTATTCAGAAGTGATTCTCTCTCTGATCAAATTACAGAGCTTTTCAATAATGATTTTATGGCTTCCATTACATTAAATGCCACGGTGCCTTTATCAACAAGAAAAACGGGACCTGCAGTGCCAAGCACAAAATTTATCAGCCACCAGTCCTGAAGGAAGAGTGCACTGCTGGTGCTGATGCTTTTCTAAACACAGAAATAAATTAAGGTTACTGGGTTGTAAGTAGATCATGAAAAGGTTGACTTGAGGCATTATTCACCATCCTCTGCCTGGTGTCCCTGAGGGTGCACTGTGGCACAGAGGTGCTTTCATGGAGAGTCCTCCCAGGGTTAATCTCGTGAGGCTGAGAACAATTACTGAACATAAAATCCTGCCACGCATGGCAGGAGCCTTTTCGAGCAGCCTGGGACAAATTTTTGGCCACATCTTTGATGACAGGCATGGCCTGAGGAGGAACAGACACCCCAACACCCAGCACTGCTTGCAGGCAATACATCAGATTAATCCACCACCCATAAATTCATCACAAGCCTGGAGTTAATAAAGGCTTGCACACCGAGCTCCAGATCAAACCTGCTTTCAAAGGGAGATATAAATGCGCCTGAATCTCTTCACCAAATTGCTGCATGCACTTAAGCACGTGTAGAACAGCAGCAGCGGTAATGATCTGCTTGTAAGATAAGCAGTGACTGCAGAACATTTCAGAATCCTTTGATGTTGCTCCACTACAGCAAGATGATATCATTGCCATTGTCAGCCTGCTACTCTCGAGGCTCTCTGAAAATGATATACAGCTCTGACAAATGAAAGAAGCAGCCTCAAATCGGCCAAAGGACAAAAGCTGAGATGTGAAAGCGCTTACAGGCAAGGAGTTGAATAAACTCGATTTTTGGCTGCAAAGACTGTATGAGCCCAGAAGTGAGAATTGTCAGCATTGCCCCTATTGGCAAAATTATCTCGGGATTTCATCTGAGAGCACGTTGACAAATTTCCTCAAGATGGCAGGGAGGAATTTAAGTAGTTGATTTTGGAAGCATAACTTCTAGCGTTGAACTTTTCAAGCAGAATTTGATGGTGTGAATAGGGCATCCAAAATTGTGACAACTTTAACAGTGATGGACAGATTCTTGGCTAGAATCCCCCAAAAAGTCCTTAAGGAGGTAGGGACTACAGTTTTGGCATCTTGCATTTAAGAGATCTGAACTTCTTCACGTAAAGATCATTTAAATTTTATGCTGTCTTGAAGTAATCCCAAGCAGATCAATGTAAATAATTTATTTTTTCTAATGATGAGCTAACCTGAACAGCAACAAACTCACTCAAAATTAAATACTGAAACAATTTCTTTTTTATGCTTAAGCCTTTGGTTTCAGCCCATTTTGAAAAGCAAACAATGGTTTAAATGAAACAAAACAAAAAAATTGCAAACATTTGTTTGCGAAGAGAGCTATTCTTTTTTTAAAAAGTATTTCTTGAATTAGGTAGCAAATAAAATGTTTTGTCTGTTTTTCCCTCTCAGTAATAAACAGCATGGGCAGAAAATAAACAGACAAGGTCCTTGGGATTATCTGTGAACTCATCAAAACTGGAACATGTTATGTTCACCTACAGCTTACTGCATTACCCAGCACTGGATGGTTAAAACTTCACCCTATCTCCTCTTTCCTTGCTGTTATTCCAACAGAAGGAATTTTAATGGATAGAGGAACATCTGCCAGCTTGAGGTCTTAAAATTTGGTTTTTTGATGAAGTCAGACTAATGGGGAGACTTCGGCCAATATTTGCCAAAACAGGATTTTTCACCTCAAACAAACACAAAGTCACCAGATTTGGTGAGACTGGGGGTAGAGGCACCTGGAGAAGCTTCTTCTCTCATCTTTTTTTTCTTTTTCCATTTCATCTTATTTTCCTTTTCCTCCCTCCTTTCTCTGATGCCCTGCTCCAAGGAAAGAAGCAGCTAAATAGACCATTTCCTACATTATTTGGTTCCTATTTCAACTCGGTAGAGCTGAGCCCCACGCCATCATTTGTACGTGGCAGTTTCACAAATAATTAAGAAGGGCTCCTACTCCCTGCCTGGGGGTGACACGGGGCCAGGGGCCAGGCAGCCCCAGGGTCACTTTCGTCTGCCCTGAAAAGCTGTTTTGGACTGGGCACCCTGAGCCACGCAACTTTGCCAGCATAAAACAAAAGGGACAAAACCCTGAGTAATCTCCCCCTTTTCTGTGGGACACGAACATTGACTCTCCTCTTCTCTCCCGAGGATGAAATCCCTCCGATGAATTAAACCAAGGCAGCTGTGTCCTCCAGGCCACGCTGCAGAGGTGGCTGGATGCCTGGGGATGTGAGGGGATCCCATTTGGCCGAAAAGAGGAACAACCAGGTTTTCAATATAACCTAGAAAATAAACGGTAACAGTATCTCTCCACATCTGTCAGGCTTTTTCAGACCCTGATATGCGATACCTTGAATCTCAGAGGTATTTAGTTCCAAAAAGAATTGAAATAAAATTATTTTTATTGTCACCTGCTTCACTGTTTATCAGGTTAAAGATACTTCGTACAGGTACCGCTAGGACTGGATTCATGTCTTCAAAACGTCACAGAGGTGGTGCCCGCACCTGGTTTTGAGAGAGAATCCGCAATATTTTATTCTTACACAGTTTCATGCATCTCAGGGCTTAAAAATGCTTTAATTTATTACATCTCTGCCAAGCAACAGTACCTCAGTTCTGGATGTAAATTGGAGAACAAAGCACTGGAATTAGCTGGGCGGAGCTGTGCACAGTAATTCACCACGAGGGTTTGGAGTCATGGTTTCCAGGTGCCCGGTGACCATCCTTCTCTTCCAAACCAATTTATTTTTTTTTACTCAGGAAAACAGACAGCAGGAGCACGTTCTCATTGTGAAACAGAAGCCGATAAATTTTGCACATCATGCTTAAACGCTGACAACATCAACTGCACTGTAGCACCATATTTATAAACCCATAAAGGTACAATCCTGCAGAATAGAATCATAGAACATCCTGAGCCGGGAGGGACCTGAAAGAATCACCAACTCCCGACCCTGCACAGGACAAAAATCACACCACGAGGTGCCCAGGAGGGCTGTCCAAAGGCTTCTTGAGCTCTGCCAGGCTGGTGCTGTGCCCATTCCCTGGAGAGCCTGTTCAGTTCCCGAACACCCTCTGCGGGAAGAACCTTTTCCTGAGACCAATCACAAACCTCCCCTGACACGTTTAATTATTAAAAGTGAAGAGAAAGGACACAGATATCTTTTCATTATGGTTTGGCCCACTTTCCTCTGCCATGGCCTACAGTTAAACATGGTTTCCTTGCAGCTCCGACCAAAGGAGCTGGCACTTGATGATAAACATTCCGAATTTCAGCCTCTCCAGAGTTTAAAGAGACAGATATTGACCTCTCCAGAGAGAATTGAAACTCGTCTTCCCTTTTTAAAATGAGTCATGTCCCTTTGTAGCCTTCAAATCCATCAGAAGAAGCAACAGACTTTCTTGGAGGCAGGACATGAACTGTAATCAAAAAAAGGTGAAAGCTGATGCTAAATCACTGAGTGCAAAGTGCCTTTCTGTCTTTGATTCAATGAGCCCCACCCCACAGTGAACAAGAAGTGCAAGGACCATCCATTTCAGCATTCCTTAGAGACTGGAAACAAGGGAAAGTAAGGTGTGTCTTTTTGCCTGCCAGCTGGAGGAATTAAAAAAAAAAAAGCCAAGGAAGGATCTACTAACGAGATAAAAATGAGTTCAAATTAATTGAACATGTTCTGATTCTAGAGTAGGTGCCGTCCTCAAAAAACCACTGTCGAAAAGCTTTTCTTTTTTTTTCATTTTCTCACTCTTGAGAATTGAGAACTGCAGTAAAAATACACACAGGGCCCTGTGCATCAGCTCCCCACGGGCTGAGGTAGCTTCAAAGTGATTTGGTGCCTGCATTCCAAATCTAACGCAGATTTACTGCATTTGCAAAATTTGGAGACCACTAGGGCAGAAATTAATGGCAATTTTGGACGACGATTAACTATTAGGAATAAGGCATGGCAACAAAAAAAAACATTCCTGGAAAACAGAGCCACCTGCATTGACCAGTTTTGTGACACTAAGATATTTGAGAAATTTTTTCTGTAGGCGTTGAATCAAAGATCAGAGTGAACTGGTACCCTGGAGAATCATATTGGTTAAATGGAGTTAAGGTGGGTATTCTAAAATATTTCCATTTTTTCATGTGTATCACTGTTGCATTGAGCTTTACCCCCAAATATTTCAAGGCTCTTTTCCTTAGTTCTTGTTTTGAGGATGGCACAAAGGATTGTGTCATTCCCAAGAAGTTCAGTTTGCTAAAATGGTAAGGGCATGAATTAATACAAACAATCGACCAAACCAAAACAACCCAAACAAATGGGAGAAAAAGCAAAACAAAAAGAAAACCCCACACAGAACTAAACCAGAACACCAGCCACCCTCACATAAAAAGAAAAATAAATTCCAACCGCGCACAAATAAAAAGTCCTGCTCCAAAACCAAAGATGCAAAATAAACAAAAACCCAGCTCCCAAAAAAACAACCCGCACAGGGTAAGAAAGAAAATCCCAGATATTTTCTGCACTACAGAAGCTCAGGTGCAGAACATAACTCTAATATACAAGAGAGATAACTATAACAAACTCATTTTTCTGTGGATAAAAATACGTTTTGCATTGACCTATCTACCAAACATAAGCAAATCGTTAGTTTTATAATTCAGCTCCCATTTTCAGGTTCCAACAGGCAGCTAGCAAACAGATTCTTGAATTGAGAGATCTGGGGCTTGCTGCTGACAGTCCCTCATTTATCGGTCAAAGGTCGAAAGAGTAGTGCCCTTTTCACTCCACAGAAGAGAACTTTCCTCACACCATATATGTGGATACGTTTATTATACACACACATAACGCTTATATGTTAACCTTTAATCCAAAATCTTCGTTTCCATGGGAAACTCTGTGTCAAAGTCCTGATAAATTCTTCTCAATCATGAAATGGGTGAGCATCTGCTGGAAACACAGATTAGAAAGGGGCTGACAACGGGAGTGCAAATACATTTCTTGACTTCAGGTTTTGATACCCTTTCTTTCAAGAACCATTGAAAAGTCCAACCGAATTGCTGGAATTAACGGAAATCCATCCAAGCACACTTTTTGAGGAATGAGAATCTGGAGACAAAAGGTTAGTCAGGAACTGCTTATCCAAAATCATTTCGCACAGATCTACAATGCAGAACAGCAACGTTTGATAAGAATCTGGAAAATCCAGTTTCCAAGTATGGATTGTTGCATTTGGATGCGTTTTGTGTACCTGGGGGATTGCTGACAGGATCAGAACTGGGAGATAAACAGATCTCAACCAAAGGTGTCAAACAGAAATCCTTCCATAAATACTGAAACGCTTTCCATATCAAAAAATACCTTCAACACAACTGCACTTCTCAGCGGGGACCAACCAACACAATTCGATACTTTTCCGAATTTCTGGTCCAAGTCAACAATTAGTAGAAGAGAAATGAAGATATTTGCCAAAAATTAAGCCTAAAAAATTGAGTGAAACATATCCATGCTGAATGTTTCATCCTTCAAACACTGCTCGTGCAGACGTTGGTGTCTCCAACACTCTCAAGGATGAGGAAGAGTTGTGTGAGGAAAGCAGCAGGAGTACTCGGCATTAATAAAACTCCCCCCAAAGTCCACACATTCCTTATTAATATTTAAATATTTGTACACTCTGCAACCTAATATGCAGAATTTTAGTTTGCTGTAGCTCCAAGCAACATCCAACACGTTTGGAGGAAAGAGCCCGCCTAAAATGTTCGCCGACCTTGTCAGCACACAGCTTATCATGCTTTAAACAGGGAAAGGGATGTTAAAAAATTATTGATGTCAAACCCGAGTAATTAATACTGCTAAAAAATGTCAACAGACCTGTGAATATATTTGCAAATAATTATTTTATCACTTGATAGAGTATTTCTAAAATAATAATAACGTTACGTGAGAAGCAGCCTTTAACCCAAAGCCCTGCGTGTGTGAACTGCAGGCTTTGAACACTTGCACTCTTTTCGTGGATATGAAAGGGTGAGACGTGGGCTTTGATCTCTTAATAACTCTGCTTAGGAGGGTTTCACTGTACGAATTAATCATCAGGGCTGCTGAAACACATTAATTAATTCTCCTCTGGAAATCATTACTATTGTTATATAACCACTTACATAAGCCAGGGCACCCAAGCTCTGCATTCATCTGGTGACTTCTGTGGAAATCTTGAGAGCTGCCCTGCTTTCCGAGGAGCAGAGAGCCCCGCACAACGCGATCGGACACCGAGCAAGGGGAGCGCTCAAATCGCATTACCGCGAAAGTAACAATTCGGGGGGACGCCCTCAAAAATTTACTGGGAATAATTAAAGGAAACTGAAATATGACTCTTTTTTTTTTTTTTTCCCCCTCTTTTTTTTCGTTTTCTTTGAACTAAGTGAGCTAAGCACCATAGCCTTTGTGTTTTTCAGGCAGTATTAATTTTCAGGACTGTGAGGGGGGAAGGCCTGCAGGGCAAACTAGAAAAAAAAAGATTAGTCTAATTCAAGTCCTATGTACAGAAGAGAGAGTTTTATCTGTCAGTTTGAAAGAGAACTTTAAAGAGGTTGTGATATGGAGCGGAATTATCACCACTATTAATTGCACAGGCATATTAAAAAGACCCTGGAAAGTGACCTCCTCTAATACAGAGAATGCACGGAGAAAAATATGTCTTAATCTTCTTTTCTGCGCTGAGATAAATGTCAAGTGTATCTATCACCTCAATTAACCATTGGAAAAAAGCTGTCAAAATCTAATTCTTTTTTTGACAAGGCGTTTATTCTGAAACCAGCAGAGGGAGAAACAGGCACTTGTATTAGAAAGAGATGAGTGTCAAAGGGTTCTGAAACACATGGTGAGTTTTCCATGTGCGAAATGCTGATTAGAACCATGGTAAATCAGTGCTAGTGTGTTCTGGGTTTGTTGCCCGAGCTACAGGAATACTGAGGGCTTTGTGGCGTGGTTTACTTCAGCATTGAGGTTACGTTAACAAAAGAATGTTTCTCAGCTACAGAGCCATGCAAAATGCAAAAGATCTGGTGAAATGAAAGAACTTGAACTTCGGGAGCATTTAAGACTATTTTACAGAATATTGTAAAACATATTTGTTGTGATAGTTTATTTGCTCTTTGATTATTTTTCCTTTAAATAGAAATGAAACCTTTTTGTGCTTTCCCTGTTACATCCATGTGAATCTCCTCAGGGTATTAGGACGGATTCACCTTTCATTAGCTTGAGTCACACACAAAGTTTTCTTCTGCTACCCTTGATTTTTGCGGAAGACCAAGAAAAGGCGTGGCAGAAAAATGATATTTACATGTCTTTCACAACTGAGCTGTGAAAGCAAAAGGACTGACCTACTAATAAAAGTTTCATATTAACAGCAGCTCGAAAGAATTCTGCCAAGTAATTGGTACAACCACACATTGCTTCAGTAAGAAACCATGCAGAAGAGGAAAGCTGCCTGTTCAAAGCAGTGAATTTAGGGCACTTTGGAGTCGTAAAACTGCCTGAAAATCACCCAGATTCCTTGGTTTTCAAAACTGATGTGTACCTAAGTATCTGTAGGTGTGTTCATCCAGGTGCTTGAGACTCCTGCCTAAAACAAGAGAATTTGAATTGTTTTTGAAGTTACAACCAAGCTTCTTGTATAAAATATCAATTTTAAGGAAGGAGAGGAATGGCTGTAGAAATTGAGGTGGAAATGCAGGAACAGTTTGGGATTTTTCAGCCTCCAGAGCTAAATCATTTCATATTTATCAAGAGGAGATGAGTCTCAGGGCCGTGTATGACGTCCTTCGCCACCATCCCTTTTTCCAGGCACAAATGATGCCCAGGAAAGCCGGCTCCGCACGCTGGAAACGCACGTGACCGACGGTGTTTGTCAGGAGAGAGAGTTGCATTCAAGGATTAAATCAATTGCATCTCACAGAAAGGACAGGCTTCCCTAGGGAAAGCTCTGGGGTTGCTTGTCAGCCGTAGCGCCACTGAAAAACAACAGATCAGTCCTCTGCTTGTTGATGTTGTCACATGCTGCTGAATTCCGCGGCACTTTGTCATCTCGTGTCACAACTGGCTCCCTCTTTGCGTAAGAGTCATGCAAATAACAGATCCTAAAAGAGGGATAATACACACAGGAGTCCTCAAGCAGGTGCCTACTCCACTTCTTTTTTTTTTTTTTCCTTTTCTCCTGTTTTAAGTATTACTCCAAAAGCAAAAATTGGCCAAGTCAGAGCTGTGGCAGGTATGTTCCTCTTACAAGACTTCTGATAATACGGGCAGTGGGTAAGCCAGGCAGTCCTGGCCACAATGATAGCATGTTTATGTCTGCCAATATGAAACTAAAACAAGAAAATTAAAATTGACACCAATATTTCTGAAAATAGAGATTATGGAACCTAAACTATTTCTAGAAAGCACAATAAAGTAAATAAAGTTCAGTAAAGCAACCCAACCCTTGTGCAAATGTTGACCATAAAATAGAGAATTTAGGCAATAAACAGACTTCGAGAATGGAGAAATTTATAATTTGCTCTTTTCTAAACTCATCCAAAGGAATTTGGGTAAAAGAGTCTTGGTATTCTGGATAATTATATGAATAAGTCAATCAGGCACATATAAAAATGTGTTTACTGTTGCATAATCATTCAATTCAACATTCTCTCCTACTTTGTGAGGTGCAAACACTCCGGAGCACTCAGTTAAAACCAGTAACAGCAGAGATTCACTTTCCCATTTCCCACACACTGCATCAGCTCTGCCAAGAATTAAAAAAAATAAAATGAAAAACAAAAACCAACCAAACCAACCCAAGAATCTGGAAGTCTTTACGAATTCCAAGGAAGAAAAGTGCTAGGCAATGAAGCTTTAATAACACATTCTAAATGAGATCAAAACACAGAGTTAGAAACACACAGCAACGGTCCAGAGCACCCACTGAGCCTCGGCAGCAAAGGTGACGGAGTTCAAATCTGATCAATCCTGCCTTGGACTGCAGACTCACCTTGCTCTAAATGCATCTCCTGTGAGCTCAGGATGCGCGCTGAGTGCACCAGGCTCCCCTAATGCCCCACAGTTTCTGGCTCACAGCACTTCTGTGCCTATCAGGACGGGAGGCTCGGCCTTGGAGGACAGCAGAAGCTGCAGGAGGCGTTTTGGTGGTTTTGAAAGTAAAACCGTGGAGGTTTTTAGCAGGGACAGACAGGACTCAGCTGGTAGGGAAACAGCACAGATTTCTGCCGTGAGGGAAGGAGAAGGATGGAAAATACAGAAGTGCATTCCCACCAGGAGCTCGCTGTTGGCACAAGCCAAAGTTTCCACGCTCAACAGGCCTCGTGTGACTTTGCAATGCAAAAAATCATTACAAAAATCATTTCATGACGGTACAGAAGCAGGGTGGCCCACACAGGGGGTCCCTCTGCAGATCCTAGGAGGCAGCTTGCATCTGCTCTGTACATTCTGGACCAGGAACACAAACTTGAGCAACTGCTGCTCTTTGGTTCTGGTGCAGGCACTGAGAATTCATCAAAACTAGCTCAAGATCCCAGCCAGCCAGAAGAAAATATTACTTTGAACCAGCTGGGGTCCTGATCTTCTGGGATTCCTGGCACTGAGTTTTTCTCTGCCCTTTTTATCCCTTTCTTCCTGGATCTACAATTGCACTTAAGGAGATCCTTAGGAAATAAGTTTCCATTAACAAATCACGGCACATGCTCAGCTCCGCTCATTGCTCACCGTGTCACAGATCATGTAACAGCTCCTCTGCTGCTGGCACTCATTTTAAATTAGCAAGAGGGGCACTGGACAGCTCAGTCGCTGCTCCTGTGTCCCTGTCTGAGCTACAGCCCTTACCTGGCAGGCCACCAAGCGAATTGTCTGGAGCTCAGGTTTCTCACCCACTGGCTCACCCAGTTTTGCTGAAGTTAAGATTCATTCCTGACACTGGCTTTACCCAGCAGGTGCCTGAGCAGGAACAGAGCAAAACCTCTGTACTCTGTCTGTCCTGAGACACCTGAGGCACTGACTGGGTTTGATTCACTTGTGAATTGTGACGTCATAATAAAGGACTGACTCATTCCCAGCTCTTTTGAACATAATTTCATAAAACTCACTTGTACGTAAATCCTAAGATTTCCTCTTAAAAATAAATAAATAAATAAATAAATAAATAAATAAATAAATAAATAGATAAATAAATAAATAAATAAAAGCTTACTTTTACAGAGAATTTCCTGAAGTTGTGGTGTTTGGACCTCCATCTCCATCCTGGGAAAGAGATAAGATCTCAGATTTTAAGAAGAGTATTCATATGACTTAATGAGCTAAGGGAGCTGGAAACAGACGTGAAGGCACTCTGAGGGGATTCTTTGGGGAAGAGATTATTGAGAAGCAGGGTATTTGCTTTAATCACGACGGTAAATGCCTGCTCAAAGCCCAGGGTCACTTCACACATTTTAAAATTACGAGAATGAGGAACCCTAACAGCAAGGGCCAGAGCACAGTGCTCATCGCTGCAACCCGACTTGCACCCTGCCATCAAAATGCTCTGGTGACTGCTCATGGTGGAGGAGCTTGAATACTGCAGCGAACAATTCTTATCTAGAAAAATGCAGTTGATCTGCCACCAGCACACTTCTGTCATAGCCTGTGCTTAATAGAATACAGAAATAAAAAGACTTAACTGGACCTTTAGATTCAAATGCCTCTAATCAGTTTCTATTTAAGATCAGTAAATATTAGGCAGTTGTTTTCTGTCACTCAAGCTAAAACAAAACAGGAATCTATCTCAAATGTGCAGTGTTTGCCTTCCCCACTTACGTTTTTGTGTCCTGACTTGGAAGACTTAAGAGAGTGAAAGAGATACAATCAGGATTAGCAACCCAATAAAATTTTACAGTGAAGGGGAAAGCACGAAGATTTGTATAAATATTTGCAGAAACTGAAAAGAGCAGATGCACAATCAAATAATCCAGAGGATGTGTGCACACTTGCTTTTAAAAGAAAGCGTTTCTGTCCCAGCCTCAAAAAATAATGAGACAAAGGGAATGCTTTCATCAGCTGGACAGCTCCAAAGTCCTTCAGCAGTCTGAATTTGCTGCCAAAATAAAAACTATTAGGGAAAATATCTTTGTGGAAAGAAGCTTCAAAGCATATTCATGTCAGTGGATACTTGAAGGTCACTTTGTCTGAACAGACAATTTAACCTGCATTGATAAATTCTTATATAACACAGCCTTAGAAGTAATTTGATTGAACTCAAAAAGCAGAAAAATCAGGTGAAATTGTACTGGCATCGTTTCAAATGTCCACACTGACACCAGCTCTGTTCCCTGAAAGCCTGGGCCCCAGTCTCAAGCAGATATCCCCAATTCATGTGTCTGCACCGCTCCTCTTTGCCTCTAATATGGTTTTGCAGAGCCGTGCCAGTTCCTACTGAGTGTGAGAAGATTCACAGAGTGTGAAATCTTGCAAACTAAATGAGCCATAGGAGCAGTTTGCACAAATCCCATATGATCAGCGTGGTAACCCAGTCCCCGAGTATGTTATTTCCATTATTAGCAATAGCAATTATTCAGGCAAAGCAATGACAGAATAAACCCCTGGCTCTGAGCGTTTGCGCAGCGCTGGCTCTGACAAAAAGGATTATTATGTTTTTCCACGCACAAAGGACAACTGTATGCTAATGTGCCCCCCTTTTCCTTCACTAAGCTGCAGGGAAAGAGGCTTGTCAGGCTCCTGGGCAGCTCACAGTAATGCAAGTGGGCTCTCTCGAGCAGGCAGGCTGCAGAAAATGAGCTGAGGCATCGTGAGTGTCACAGACGTTCGATGGCGGTTGGAAGGGAGGAACCTGTCAGTCAGGGGAAGCCTCCAGGCTGGGGCACAGAGCTGAGGGAAGGGGTTATGGGAGCTTTCTGCCTCTCCTTACCTCCCAAGGAGGCTCCAGCCTTGCTCTGCAGCATGGGGGATCTAGGAACTGTGCCCCCACTTTTCCTCAAAAGGCACCAGAGCAACCAGAAAATTTCAGTTTAGGTTTCCTCTGCCCCTGACCCCAGAGAATTTGGGCGTTACCACCTGGAGCTCTAAAGAAATCAGTACAAAATTCCTCTCTGTCTCTAAATGACGACCACACAGAAAACCTCACAGCACACGGTCATTAAAATGCACAGCAATAATAAAAGAATTTACCTAGAGGAAGACAAAAGAACAGAAGAGCAGTTAAATGAAAGCGTCCCATTTCTGAAGGAAGTAACAAGTGAGAAATTGCATTTTCACCACTGAGGTGACCTGTTCCTTGGCAAACATGTTGAAACAGGTTTTAGTTCTATTTCATTTATAGCTACCTTCTGATAGAGGATTGTGTGCAGTTAACAAGCACAAGTTGCTTGGGAGGTTTTGCTTTTGGATTCTGTTTTTTTGAGGGGTTGGGATTTTGCTGGTATTAGGGATTTTGAGGGGTCATCTTTGTCGGCATTCTTCTAAGAGCTGTAGTGTGGGTTTGGCTTTTTTTTTTTTTTTAATAACTTAACTAAACGTTATGTACTGTCAACATTTTTCCAGTAAATTTAGGAGAGGAAGAAAAGAAAACCACACCCCAATCTAACATTGAAACATTTGTCTGCCCAAATATAGGCATTCATTTGGCTAAGTAAAGATGTGCTGTTTGCAATCAAAATCACAGATGACAATGACAAGAGGAGTGGAAGGTGTAGGACAGGGAAACTTTGACAATCCATCACCATCTGCTCACATTTCACCACAAAAAAGGAAAAAACAAAATCTGTGCAACTGAACCTTGAGAAGACACCATGAGAAGACTTTAAAATCCTTTAGAACAAAGCTAAAAAACCCTGATTAAAATTCATTATGAGTCCCAGAACGTTCATTTTCAACCCACCAGTTTGAGCAAGTTTTGCAGAAACACTTGGCACAAAACCTTTTAACCTGTTACAGATCAAGCGTGAGAAAAACTGTGGGTTTATCCCTGAAGCTGAGAATTCAAGCAGTCCCACACCAGGTGAGTGCGAAAACGCTATTTAAGATGAGATTTGTCAAGATAGCCTCAAGATTTACTCCTCTTAGGGTGGCATCTAAATATTAAAAGAAGGTAAGCAGCCCTGAAACAGGGATTCTTTTGGGTTCTTCTCCTGCCCGTGAGTAACACCCCTCTGGCACTAACGCATCCCCTTCATATTTAATGATGGATACTCTGCTGCAGACACACCACAGACTCACGGCTGGCGAGGCGTCCTTGTGAACCTTGCCACGCACAACAGAGTTGCCCTTTCTTCCACTTTTAATGCCTATCTCTAATTCCTGCTCAATTAAGTTTCCCTGTCAATACCCTAAGAAAATACGATGCATGCGCTGCAGGTGATCTTAGTGATGACATCAAGACTTTTGATGTGATGAATGCGAGCAATGAACTACTCTAAAATGAATGTGGGTTTTCTGGAAGTTTCTGCTTTTTTATCAATCTTTCTTTCCTCATGTACTCATAAGGTTTACAGGCCACCGTTTATTTCTTTCTTTGATTAATGCAAGGCTCAGCTGGGACAGGGGCAGGATTAGGGTTACACACAGGGCTGGCACACAGGACCTGCCCCAGGAAGGACCAAGCAGACAGAGAGAGGATGATCTGAGGAGAAATCCCACTGCTCAATCCAATCTGGGGAGATATCTCCCTGCTCCCAGCTCTGGCTGCATCCAGAAACTCACATTTACCTCTGGGAAGGGACTGGAGCACACAGGCCAGGAGCAAGAACCACGCTGCAGATCCCACCACCCCAAAACAGCCTCAAAGCCACAGCTGTGACAGCAGTTCCTTTGCTGCATCTTTCAGTTTTACAGGATCTTGAGTACTGCTTCACTTCATGTCTTAAATACAGCTCTAATATTGAGATGTCTTCATTCATCTCTTGTATCTGGAGGTGATCATATGTTCCTTCACCAGCCTCACAAACTACCCCAACATAAATAAAGAGCATTAGAAAGATCTGAAAGGGGTTTCAGTGGTTGAAAAAGAAATAGACAAATAACATGCTCTCAAACATTTTTGGAAAAGGCTCCAGCTTTCCTGTGTTTCAAAACCAGTAATTATACAGGCCTTGTTCAAGAGAGGTAAAAATTATCCTTCAACAGAAGATTTTTAATCAAGACTGTAAGACTGAGCTTTCTCCCTAAAAGAGATGCTGTGCTGCAGTCCTCATTCACTGGGCTTGGTAAAAAAAAAAAAAAAAAAAAAAAAAAATTTTTTTACATCANAAAAAAAAAAAAAAATTTTTGTTAATCCAACTGCATTTTAGGGCAAGATGAAGCAAAACAGCTGAAAGTGATCCTTTCCTGCTGTCATATCCATGTCTCCAGAATCTAGAAGCTTTTATTTAGTTCACTTGGAATCAAATGATCAGGAAGCAATTAGCCTTCTTGAAATGGCAAAAGGCCATATCATGCTCGCTTATTTTTAATACCTCTTATCACATACAAGAGGGAATAGTGAGGATCAAGGGAGAAAAAGATCGCTGCTCACAGAGAAAAGCATTCATTAGGCAGATACGCAAAATACCTCAGAGAAACCCACTGCTATTGCCACCTCATATTGCTGACCTCTGAATTTATACACTCTGTTAAAAACGTTTTGGTCTTTTTTTTTTTTTTTTTGGAAATTAGTGCCCTGTTAGTCTCCTCACATCCTTGAGGTCTCTCAGAGGACAAAGGACTGTAAATTGATTACTCTACACCTTATTTTATACTGATGTGCCTTCGCAAGGCAGGACCCCTTCATCCTAGGCGTTACAGAAACGCAAAATAAAGGAGACTCGCACAGATCCTCGGAGATGGGACAACTAACACTGGCCTCTGGCGGACTGTGCAGAAACTGGCCAGGCTCTGGAAATGGCGATTTCTGAGACAGGACCATGCTTTGCTTTGAGAAGAGCCTACCCAGAGTGCCTGGGGCTGTGGTGTTAATTAACCACTGTTACCTGGGATTGAACAGCCCGAGAAACCCTGAGCTGGGGCTTGTTTTCCCAGGCCAGCCCAGTCACAGGCATTGTTTAACCTCTCAAACCCTCCCCAGCTTCTCTCCCGCTCTGGTTTGCTGCAGGACCAGCCTGTTTCCCCAGCTCTAAGGTATCAGGTGTATTTTTGCTCACAGAGTTGAGAACCTTCACTCTAAATCAGGCAGTTTTGCTACGAAGCCTTACAGGCTTGGGTTTTGGGGTGAAATCTGCCATTTTCCTCTACGATCTGAAATGCAGGGGTGCTCAGCAGTGTGCAGAGGGGTGTGCCAGCACTCCTGAGTGTCCCTGCTCCCAGCAGCTGGAGCCCTTTTCCAGGTGCCTCCCTGCCGGCTCTCAAGGATGTCCCTCCTTCCCCAGGGGGCTGGGAACAGCGCTGCCATCTCCTGCAGCACCAGGACAGCCGCAAAGAACAAAGGCAAATGCTTACCCAGCTTTAACACGTACTTTTAGGTGGAGGGAGATTTTGCACCAGAAATTAATTTACAGCACATTGGGAAAGGTTTTTGGAACTCGCCTGAGTGGTCTGGAGAAACTGCTGGGAACATTTCTGAATGGAAATTATGTCCTGTGCATCACTTCCTGCTCCCTGTTGCAACTTCCAGGTAAGCAGGTTCGCACAAGTGTTTTCACGGGATGCATGCATCTGGGGCCGTTTCAGACCCCCGATATCCCCTATTTTATCAGGGGGGACAAGCAGTCCCCATAAGCTGCCTCCTACTAACCAGAGAGCAAGAAGTTTGCCGAGGGTCCTGGTAAGCCACGCCCCAGGTAATTCATGCTGCCAAGAGCTTTGCAGGATATTGGATTTACTGCATCCTTTTTGCCCAGCAATGGCCAATAACCTTGCTCAGGGGAAGAATCCGTCTCACTAAATTTACTCTTTATTTCAGGCAGGCAGCCCTTTAAACAGGGGCGGGTTCCGCTGTTGCAGGTGTGCACAAAGATCAGGTGAGAACAGAGTGAGACAGCTGGGACAGAGCTCCAGACCACCAGAGTGGTTCTCCTGTGCATCTCCTGGACCAGCCACATTTCCCTCTTGCCCCACATCCCCTCATTGCTGCGGGCACCCCTCAGCACCAGCACAGCCACCTGGGAGCTCACAGGGAAAGAGCTGGGAGTGCCAGAGCCTCCTGGTGAGGCCAGATCCAGCACATGGGCTTCCCAGGCACAGCTTGGACCGGGGGTATTCATCCTTCTGCCGCCCTGACAAACCCCAACAGGCACTCACACAACATCCTCATTGTTCATCCGGGAGAAAAACAACCTCAGGGTGGCCACAAAAGGAAAAATATGTACGGGCGCTCACGGCCCAACATGCGCTTTGTCTGGTCAGCGATACTGCCAAGAAAGGGGTGGCACCTGGCCAAAGAGCCTCGGCACACCAACAAAACACACTGAAAGCTCAATTATGAGGTGGCAAAAACGGTCATGGGTGTTAGTGATGATGGCACGAGCACGCAGAGCCGCTCAGGAATGGCCTGATCCATCTGTCAGGGGCTCGGAGACGTGAGCGGATGACAGGCAGAGCTGGTCAGCGTGACAGACCATGCTTTCAGCACTTCATCGGAGCTGCTCCCCAAGTGCTGCCCAACAGCCGTCAGGCAGCCGAGTTATAAAGACATTTTCAAAGGACAATAATGAAGTAGCTCTGCGAGTTGCGAGGAAGAGCTCCACTCAAGCATGAGGCACTTGGCAGGGAATGAAGCGTGGAGACGAAAATATAAAAAGCAGGCGGTGAAAATAAATCCCTTCCTTCTACCAAGGAGATCTCACCCTGAATTTTCGAGGAGATACCAAGCAGCTGATGAGAGGGGCCCCTGACAGCAGAGGAGCCTGCGATAAGCACAGGATTGTTGGGCTGTGGGACTTGTTTAGGTCACCGGGAGAGCCCATGTGGTGCTCCCGGTGGAAACCACTGGATTTTAATGCTTCTGTTATCACTTAATATTAAAGGACGAACTCTGGATTAATGGGAGAAGTTTGGCCTGAGCAGGCACCTCCTATTTGTGGGCTACTAAAATTGTCTTTGCACAAAGACCCAGAGGTTTTGTTCTCCCACATTTCAAAACCTTCCTCAAACAACATTTGAAGATATTCCCAGCCTTCCTCATTCCCCTTTCCTCCCATTCCTGGAGAGGGAGCCCTGATCTCTGCCTGAGCTACGCCACGGGCCAGTCTGTGCCTAGGCAGCTCTTGTGCCTTGCTGCTCCTGGCTCGCTGGATCCGCTGCGTTTTTTGGGACTGCCGTTGCCCAAAGCAGCTCAGTGCCATTGCAGCCACTTCGTCCCCTCACCGGGGTCCTGCAGGTCGGTGCCCAGGGACAAAATCACGCTGTACTGCCCCAGGAATACTCACAGTACAACCAAATAAAAAATAATAAAAAGTAGAAAAACCAAGCCACACAGCACTCTTTTCTGTATTGTCTAGAAAGCCAAAAGCAGCGGCTGGAGCCATAAACCCCTTCCCTGCTCTCCCCATACGGAATGGGCTGGTACAGCCAGCACTTCATTAGTCATCCATTAAATGCTTTCTACTATTACAGCCCAAGGTGAGCCAGAGCCAGTGATCTAGAGTTTAGCAGATTAAAAGCATTCTCAGTTCCTGTAACCGTTCTGTCCTGCAGTAGTTTCATTTTTCTGGTCTATCATCGACACATAAACCATTTTTGTAATCATATTTGTTTCTTCTACTTTCTATGTGCACGCTTTCATTTCAGTCTTGCTTTCTTTCTATTTAACTATATATTTTTCAGACTTTTTTTTTGCTACATCTACAGAAGGAAAAAGACTGTTATGCAGGTGTATAACCCGGGTAAAATTGCAACCCATAAATTTTCTATACAAATGCAATTTATAATGTGCATAATAAAAGAATAGCCCAGTCATGTCAAGCTGCTTTAGAGTTGTAAATGGATCAAAGTATTAAAACACTTACATGAACTTGAATACATGAGGCTAGCCAAAATATCCAGTGAAAGAAAGCATTTTCTGATAAATATTAGTTTGATAGAAGTCTTACAGCAGTTTCAGTTGGGATTTTTTTTTTTCTTACAAGGCTTGTCAAGAAGTGCCTGCTGAACTGTCTCTTCTGATTGAGGTTTTAATTGTCTTAAAATTCATGTGCTGCTCCTGAAGGTAATTCAGCACCTGAAACGACTCCACTGCTTCTCAAGGGAAAAGAGGAGTCAGTCAGTCCATGACGCCTTTCACCAAAAAAAAAAAAAAGTTATATTTACTCGCCGCAAAAAGATTGCAAGATAAACATCTGTGCGTTTGTGTGTGTGCACTTACTGTGGATATGAATATATGTGTATGCATACAAAATATACAAATAAAAATATCTCATGAATAACTTGAAAGTAAAAACTAAATGTCCAGCGAAGAGTTTTGGCAGCTGGGGCTTAAGACAGTCTGCTCTTCAATCCTGAGTACATCACACAGTCCTACAGGGTCTGTGCTTTCTGTTTGCCCAAATCTGAGCTTTCAGACATTTTGGATGAAAAAATAACTGCTTATGTGAGGAAAAACTGCAACAGAGCTGCCACTCACTGTAAGGACATGCAGAGAGGAGTTAAGATGCAGGAACACTCAGGTCTGAAGCCAGGAATACACTTCCCTGCCAGACCATCATTACAGTTTTAACTACACAAAAAACCTAGAGATTTTGGACATTTAAAAGCATCACCTCAGCCATTGGATGAGCGCCCTCATAGAGAAGAAATCCAGAGCTGTTCAAGTTCCTGCGTGAGGACTGCGCTGAGAGACCGAAATATCGATGGGCAGTCCCTTGGCTCCTTCCACCCAGATTTCAGCTCTTTTCAGAAGCAACTTTCAACCAGTCTGTCTCTGGAAGGGGACAGCCAGCCAGCAAACACGAGACCAGTTTGGACCTAAAGGGACAAAATAAAAATGGGGGAAGAGAGCAGAGTGCACAAATCCACCTTGCAGAAAGGAAATTAAATGAGAGTAAGAAGCACTTAAGGGACTTGCCCCATCAGCAGAACTTGTCTGACAATGACCTGTGAATTAAATCACACCTTCAGTCCTGTAAGCCACGAGCCATTCGCTTATTGAGACAGCCAGAATTCCTCTTAAGGAGAATGATGGATTTTCTGAACACAGCCATAACTCAGACATTCCTATGGATTAGGTTATTTCTGAACGCCAGAGCCATGGTATTCAGGAAGAATTTTTTTCACCCAAAGGGTGGTCACCCCATGGAGGTGGAGGAGCTCCCACCCCTGGAAGTGTTCAAGAAACATCTGGATGTGGCACTCATTGCTGTGGCTTAGTTGAGATGATGCTGCTCAGCCCAAGCTTGGAGCTGCTGATGTTGGAGGTCTTTTCCAACCACAGTTATTCTATTATTATCTCTTATTTTACCCAACAGGTCCTGCTTTACTGGGGATGTGTTACAGAGGAGGGCAAATCATTTCACAAAACAGAAATCAAGCAACCACAATAGAATATAACCCTTAAATCAGTCTCCCCACATGAAAATTAATGTTTTATCTTTTACCTTGCCTTTATTTTATTTTTCGTAAGCGTTTGTGGAGCCTTTGTCAAGCTGGATAAAGCTGCTAATCCATAAACTTATTGGATTCTGTGCATTTGAACTGATCAACAAATGTTTACCCCAATTTATTTTTGGGACAGGATGCCATAGAATTGAAGCAAATTCGTTGTTATATAAGCAAACACATTATTTAAGGAAAAAGACATGGTTATTATTTTGTATCTCATGCAAACCTTAGTTATATTTAATTTTTTCAGTTTTATCAAGTAACTCCAAAATTAATAGAGAATTCCTTAATGTGGTTTTCATGTGAACTACTAAGGGGAAATAAACTTTCCAGCAGCATCTAAAAGATAATCCAATTTTAAGCATTAACTCGGCCAATCTATCATATACATTTTAAATTAATTGATACCAATTTATATGTCAGTATTTAATTCTGGCTTGACGACCTCCAGGGATTTCTCAGAATCTTGCCGTGCTTCATTGATCATATACTGATATCCTGTATCAGTGAATATAATCAGAACGAGTGTATGAACTTACAATAGCAAAGCTGTTGCGTGGCAGGCAAACAGAAATTGTTATAGACGGTTTGCACCGATTAAAAAAGTTCAGCCAGTTAACTAAACACCTGAGGCAATCTTCCAGCCTTCAAAGTCGGAGAAAAGGTCTATTTCAGCACCAAAGAGTAATTATATCCAGCCTGTGACTGGCAGTTGAGTCTACAGAAAGGTTAAGAAAGCCCTATAGGTCAGCATGGCCAAATAACACTGAGGTGGCTGCACTGAGATAGCTTAGGAGAAAACAGTAATTGAGGAGCAGAAATGTCAGCACTAAATCACAGTCCTCACAATTTCTACAGGGTTGGAAGAAAACATTTGATGCCAAGCTCCCAAACAGCCCTTGCAAAGCAGGACCAAGCGCGTTTGGAAATGATCTGGATGTTGCATTTTTCCTAGGGAGTCTGCTTTTCCCGGCCTTCCGACCGCAGCAGTTACAGCACAAATTACTGGGTGTGGACAACTCCTGCAGCAAAGAGCTATTTCCACGAATGCTCTCAGTTTCTTCAGGCTTTAATAACAGCCAAAAGCATTTCATGAAAGTTCATAAGAAAACGGTGGAGAGCTTAAGGAAAATACGGCTTGAGGCCATGTGAGTACAATTTATTACTTGAGATCAAACCTTAGACGTTGTCATATCCTTGTCCCCTCGTGGTTTTATACTAAGGGATAAAGGCCGTGCACCCACATGCTACCACAGGATTTCAGAACGAAGAGCAGACCCATTGAGCAGGTGATAAAACCACGACTCCAGCCCCAGGATGTTGCTGCCATCCCATCCAACAGAAAGCATCAGAAAGGCTGGAGAAGAAAGGCAGCCGCAGTAACTTAGACAACATCTGTCCTAGCATTGCTCAACAGGTGAACACCAGCATGAAACATCCCCTGGTCCCTCTCATTACTTGTATGTTCACAAAAGGGGACAGATCCTGCTAGACAGCCCTGCTGTCCCACATGGGGCTAAAGGGGAGAAGCACGGAGCGGCTCAAAGCACAGTTTACGGCACAAAGGAAATGAAAACCATCCTCTTTTGGCTCAAACAGCAGAAGTTTAAGATCTTTCAAATCGGCATGCTCTCCGCACCAAGATGGCCACAGAATCACAACTTCTTGCTGAGCTCATGGGATACTTTGGGCCTCAGAAAGACAAAAAGGCAAGGAAAATACCGCCATATAATTCTGAGAATAAAGAGACCTCTGTAGCGCTGTCTGCAGCAGAGAGCTCAACTGATTTACTGCTCTTAAAGCAGGCAGGGGAGAAGGCACCCTCATGCTAAATGAAGACATTAAGTGAGGAAATTACTGTTATAGGAGTGAATTAATTTTCATTGATCTAATTTCCTGACAGACACACCAGCAGTGAAGAGTTTACTAACTGTGGGTTCCTCCTTTGTCAGGTATCCCCCCCGCCCCGCCTCAAGTTTTTACTGCAGAAGCAGAAAAATAGAACTAAAGAATGGAGGAAATACTTAACATTTCTTTCAAATCACCAATTAGTGCTCCTCTGGGGTAAAAGCTGTCTCATGCTGTTCAGCCTTTAAAAAAGATTTGCTGAATACAAGTACAAGGCTGGCATCACAATACAGAAGTGCTGCTGGATTACATTCCCTTGACAAAATATTGCATTTCTTTCTCTTTTATTTGTTGGCTCTTTTAATATGCTTTGAGGGTAGCCCAATGAGTTTAACTTGAATATTTAGATGGAAAAGTAGGCAGTAATTGCAAATATTAAGACTTCATGGTCCTTATCACTTATTACATAAGGAATATTTTTTTATCACCACTTTGTTCAAATGACAAAACTAGTTCTTTCCCGGCTTTATATCCAGAGGCAAAAAATTGGAGTTTGGGCAGAAATCAGCAGCTTTATTTAATAGATATAATGAATATAAAGATATAAAAATATAATAGATGTAAAATTGACTAAAAGATAGGGTTGATACTCAATAGCAAACTTCTTGTTATTTCCAGCCAGAATCAGGTCTCCAGCTAGACCGTACAGTGTGATTTGACCTGTGAAGAGAAATATTTGAAGGAAAGATTCAGCTCTCCTAATAAACAACCTTCAAAAACAGCAGAAACTCAATGTGCATAAGCAAAAGAAAAACATTCCTTCCCTTTTAGGTTTTATATCCATTGCTGTTGACACACGACATCAGAACAGAGGTTTTTTGAAATTCCCTGGTCTTGGGAGTTAAAAAGAAATAAAATAAAATAATCCGATGACTGGTTTATTTATTTACTTATTGTATTTCCAGCATTACCCTTTTTAAAAAAGAAAATATTCAAAATCTAGCTCAGGTACACCCTCAATATTAAGATACTAAAGGTTAATAAAAAGACATGATAGATTCTATTTTATTATCACCATTTTTGAACGGCCGTCCTTCTAGGGGAGGCACAAGGCTTGATCCTGGTTTAAAGCTTGGGTCTTGCTGAGCTTTCATTTCTCCTGCCCTCCATAAATTTGTGGTATGAAATTTTAATTGACTTCATTTCACAGAGTCATAGAATCCTTCAGGTTTGAAAAGACTTTTGAGATCATCGAGTGCAACCATTAACCTCACGATCCCAAGGCCACCGCTAAACCGTCTCCCTGAGCACCGCATCTACGATTCCTTTAAATCCCTCCGGCATGGGGACTCGGCCACTGGGCAGCCTGTCCCAGGGCTTGACGAGATTTCAGTGAAGATTTTTTTTTCTAATAATTAATCTAAACATCCCCTGGAGCAACCTCAGGACATTTCCGCTTGTCGAGTTGTTACTTACTTTGGAGAAAAGCCCAACACACCCCTCACTACGATTTGTTTCCGAGCAGCCACAAGATTCTTCTAAGCCTGCTTTGCCTTGCAGAACAACACAAAAGCAGCAACTTATGACGTTAGGACATACATCAACTACATCATCGGAGCTTTTTGTTTAAATGAGACGCACAAAATGCATCTGTGGAGTTCATTTATCCACGGGGATGCAAGATGGTGGCAGACATAATTCAGCATCACCATGGTTATGTGAAAACTTAAAAAATAGCTTCCACTGCATGTGGGAAACCGGTGGGAAAATCTGCGTTAGCTGAAATGGGAACTGTTGTACTTTCTGCGTTTTCTCTTCACGAGGCTGAACACTCCTGGTGGGCAAAGGGGTAGTTTCCCTCAGCCCCAGTCATTCCCATGCCCTGGCACGAGCACACAGCGCTGTCTGTTGCAATTTCCCCTCTGTGAGCACGTTCAGGCAGAGTTTGGTCACCACGAGTCCATTTCTAATTGCAATAATGGTCAAAATAAAGGAGGAAAAGCTCGAGCAGCCGTGCCATCCACTGTCTGCTGCTCACACAAGGTGCAAGGGCAAGAAAGTCCCTGCCTGCGTTGGCAGTTCTGCTGCTGCCAGTGAAACTGGATCACTGGGAAACTTCAGAAAAAAAAAGGAGAGAGAATTCCAGTGAGGAAAAATACACACCTCGCATAAATAATACCTGAGCCTAGTAAAATTTGAGAACTATTATACCTAAAGAATTAAGGTTATTTGCAAAACAGAGCTGTGTGCTGCCAGGGCACGAAAGGACTTCTGAGGCTCTGGTTACCGTCACAGTTCGCATCTGCATGCCCACAGGTCAGCTGAGGGGAACCCTTCACCACAAATGCAAATATAAGAGATTCAGCACTGAAAAGAATTCAAATACATGACCACCGTGGCAGTTCCCACTCCATGAAGAATAAACCGTTCTTTTCTAATTTATTCATGTGAGACAATGATTAAAAGTTCATCTCTCTTCCCCACAGCGCACAGATCTGACAACAATTTATTCATGCTATTTTGAATATGAGTGTGCCAGACATTTTAAATACTGTTAGGTCACTTTCTGCTCCCCATATTGGATGAACTGATGGTAATTATGGTGCTGCCTTTCCAGCTGTGGCATTTAAAACAAACAAGGGCCTCTCTAACAACCAGCAGGTCCAAGCCAGCCAACCACAGAACAAGAGCGAGTCTTGAAGCACAGCTCCCTTCTCATTAACTCCTGATCACTGCAAATATCAAATTGCAGTACATGGTGGGAGGCTGAGGCTTTCTTTTCAGTACACACCTTTTATAGGAAGAAATTCAGGTGGTATGGAATGGTATTTGGCAAAATTAAGTTTTGCAAAGCTCAGTCCCTTGAAAAGAAAGAAATTGTGCGCCATAGACGCCACAACACATTGTGTCCACATATCAAATCATTTCTGAGACAGGAACATCATAAGGCTGATGGTAATTTTAAGGAGAAACCTCAAATCCGATGGCCTTGTCAGATCTGGAGGGAAACAAGAGGGTGTTTGGGGGGCTGTAGAAGTTGGGTATTCACTTCTAATTCAAGCGGGATGGGTAAAGAGCTGTCTCACTGCTTTTCTTTGAGTTTCCTTCAGGTACCAAGGCAAGGCTTGAAGTGACTCACACAAAACATGTGGGGTTTGTTCATTAGTGGGGTTATATTTGCAATTCACTCATTGACATTCCCTATGAACTTGAACAAGAGATCACACTTTTCCATGACCAAGCATTTTATACGCGGGGGCTTGTTGAAATTCCTCACATTTTCTTCAATATTATTCTAAAAATCAAAGTTTTCCCTCGTGAATACTTCTGAAAGCAACTTGCTGTCTAGAAAAAACAATGAATGGAAACCCAAGTTTCCAAGTGTGGAAAGATGTTCACCAGAGTTCAGCCCAAGGCTGCTCCACATTTTCACCTCTCTAACAACAGCAAACAAAGAATACTTGACAGGTCAGAAGGAAATCACAAGTGTTGGATTATCACCTACTCACACATCACATTTTTATTGTACAATGTACAACAAAGCAAGTTCTGTTTGATAAACAGAAAGACTTCTGTGAGCACAACAATCAACTCAAAAATAGCTGAGCTCAGGACTAACTGGGGCTCCATCCCTGCGCCAGAAAATACACACATACTTGAAGAACGGCTTATTTCAGTTTCCTGAGGACCCTTCATAGCAAGCTGGCTAAAATGGCCACATCTATCTTTATTATGAGATACATGAGGAAGTTATTTTACTGCTTTAACTCATCTTAAAACACTGAAAGAAAAAAAAAAAAAAGCAAGCAAAAATAACAGGCATGCCACATAGCAGATTAACTTGGACATTAACTGCAGACCATTGAGAAGGGAAGGAGTAATTGCACTGAACTCACTGGTCATAGCTCTGGTCTCCAGCTCCCCACTGCCCTCAGTCAAGAGCAATTCTGTTCAAGTTAGTCAAACAGACTGAGCCAAACATCGCTGTGAGATCAATATCCGGATCAAGAGCTGATGAAACCTAGAGGAGAGTTTTTGTAGGGTTTTTTTCCTTTCCAAGGAAGAAGGGCAGAGGGGGAGAGGGAGTGGTTTATTGTCAGAATCTCAAATTTGGCTCAAGTTCAGTCCTTTTCTCCCCATAAGGTATCAATATGAAAATTGATGTCTCAAAGCACCACCATTTTTCAGTGTTGTTTTGGGGGTTCTTGCTGAAATTTTGTTCTTGTTTGGTGGGGGGAATGGTTGCGCAGTTATTTTTAATAGAAACTCCAGAATTTCACAACATTTTAGAATTTAAAAAAAAAATTTTAAGAAAATGTTGTCTAGCCTGAGGATTTAAATACAGTTACTGATAAAGCTTTTATTCCTTAGCATTGCCTTTAAGATTTATTTACCTTCTCATTATCCTGCCCTGGTTTTATTAGCAATAAATTCAATTAACACCCTCAGGCTGAGTCTGTTGTGACTGGGAGAGCATTTGGTGAGTGATCTCTCCCTGTCTTTAACCCATGAACCCTTTATTTTATTTTCTCTCCCCTGTCCAGTTGCAGAGGGGAATGACAGAGAGTGTTGTTTCTCTTTTTTTTTTTTTTTTTTTTTTTTTTTTTTTTGGGGGGG
>VZRN01004257.1:665520-683301 GCA_013397935.1 Dasyornis broadbenti | reverse complement strand
TTTCTATTTTTTTGGGGGGGGTGTTCTTTTTTTGTTTTAATATTTTGTTGAAGTGAATAGTTTGTCACAACAGGTACCTGAATTTTGAAACCCTACGTGAGCATACATTTGCTCCTCAAAATCCTGACACCTGCTAACAGATTTTCAGGATGACATTTTCAGGGAATACTTTTGCATGCTAAAGCTGGCCCTTGAAGAACCTGAAAATTTAAACAGGCCAGAAAGTTTTTGTTTGCTTTTCAAATAAAATTCATTTCGGGAAAATACATTTGCATTCATCACAGAGATATCGCACAAACTTTACCCTTCGCCTATGAGCACTATGGGCTTCTGCACATGGAACTGCAATTTGGCATATAAATTACAATGATATTTAAACACCGACACTCACGCTCAGTGTGTGTGTAATCTCTTGAGAAGTTATGTACTGATATACACAATCAAAAGCAAATTGTAATGTTTTAGCTTTGTCTTTTAAAAAAACCCTTGAAAACATAGACAAAATCACACTCTGCCTGAAATCATCAAGTAACCATACAGAAAAAGCCTTCCAAAGGTGATCTGTGGTGAGGACTTCAAGGTCGCTACACACCTTTCTGGAAAAGCTCACTCTTCACGTCACAAGCCTGCCGCTTCTTTTCTGAATTCCAAAAGGACAGACACGCCTAAAAGTTGGATTTGCTCTGGAAAACCGAAAATCGAATCACAAAAAAGCCTCCCCCACAAAAAACTCCAAAACTTGATATTAAACTCAATGTGAAGATAGCTAGAGAGATACATGTTAGCATGGAAATGTTATTTGTTTAAGCAGTCCTGGGGATATTCACATGCTCGCACTTGTGTTCACTGAAGTGGTTTGACAAAGCAGGCAGTGCTTCCAGCACGGGAATTCTGCTATAATTCTGCTTAAATAGACAATTGCTGGCATGTGCAGGATTCCTGATGGTTGCCAAACAGAGTCCTGTCTTCCTTGCGGTGGTGTCTCTAGAAAATCCAGAGATTACCAGAGTAAGCTGGCATTTATCCTCACAGAGCTGTTATTAAATCCTGATTTGCGTCTCTTGCCCTTGCACAGAAAGGGATCAACTGGGTTTTTGTTTTTTTTTTCCTTTCAAGGGAATGAGCATTGCACAGCCTGGGAAAGCCAATAAATCTTGGACAAACAGAAGCACACACACCTTCTTTGCAGTGCATAGATGTAGTTATTTTCACATTCATATACGTGACACAGGAAAAAAACATCAAAATGCTTCCTCCTGGCTTCCCCATGAAAGAGAACACCGTGTCCTCAACACCACAATTCCCCACATGGGAATTGGTTGACTGGGATCCTGCTTCCAAGGCAATGGTGTCTGTGCTAAGGTATATTTTTCAAAACTAGGAGGCAACACTGGGGAAAGAAGGCAGAGAATAAGAGTGTTTGTCTGTTGAACTATTCCTGCATTCTTTTTGTTCTTCACAAGCTGTCATAAAAGCCATCATCATATTTTGACCAAAAGTTTCACAACATAGAGGTATGCAAAAATTGATTTTTTTTTTTTTTTAAGTGATTTTTTGCTGTGCTTTATTGGCATTTTAAACAGGGAGAGAAGTGGAAATTTTTTTCTCCTGTAATAGCAACATGAGGTTTTACTTGTTGCTAATGAGAAACATTATCTTACCAGAGAGCTGAGTCTTCTCATTTTCATTTATATAGGAGATTGATTAACACTCAGCTAATTGGCACATGCAAATAAGGATTAGCTGAATTTGTTTTTCTTTACAACTCAACGGCTATAATTTAGAGACTTATTTAGATTAAAATCTCTTATTTTTTGAAGGTAATTATCTGCCTGTTGTCAAAAATAACACAGTAAAATATATTACTAATTGTACTTTACACGTGTCTCAGAAAACAGTTAATTAACTTTACTAAAAAAGTAAACACAGAAAAAGCAAAGCTTCACAAGATTGGAACCAGGTCTTCTAATGAGAGAATAGAGAAGACACATTTCCTTTGGTGAAGTGAGCTCAAATAAGTAGAGGCTAACTTGGAGTGCAACCGCATCTGAAACGATCAAGATTTCCAGCAGAAAGCATCTGTAATGTGTCTAGAAATAGGTGAGAACGCAGATTGTCTTTTGAATCCCCCCTCTAGACGAAAAATACGCCGCATCAGTTTTCTAGCGGTGATTTATAAGGAAGAAAGATCTCCAGGGTGTTCGGTCTCCTACCCACCTGCCCTTTCTCATTATCCGCGGCAAGGTGTGTTTTAAAGAACAGCTTGACAACGACTGTGTGGCTGGATGGGACTGGGCTGTTGTTTTCAAGGCATTTTTTGTGGTTTGAAGTCCCTTTTTTTGGACGTTCTGGGCTGAGTGAGAGCAGGTGGTCAGATGCGGGTGTTCGGCAAAGCGGCAGAGAGAGCAGAGACCTCACAGCAGCAACTGTGTGCGGCTCAGCTCATTTTATGGCTTCGGAAACAATGCAGCCTGAGACAGAAATTGTTCCAAAAAAAACTTTCTCTTTGCTCTCTTCCTGCGCTGTTACTGGAGGAGCTCGCACGGATGTAAATAATTTGTTTTAGTACTGATTATCTCACGTAACCAAAGCAGCTAAATCATGTACGGGACACTGCAAAGATTTGAACTTTTATTCTCATCTTCCAAGGTTTATCCCATCATATATATTAAAACATTTTAGTAAGCTTCTCATGAAGCATCAAGTCATAGACCAAAGCCAACTCCACCCAAGAGCTTACAAGACAATATTTAAACTTCAGAACAAGCACAATAAAGCTGCAGTGACCCATAGGGCAGCAGCTGTAATTGTAAAATTCAGCCTCTGGTAGATCACTTGAATGTTTCTGTGCGGTGTAGTTACTACCTCTCCAATTTTTCACACAGCAGCTCCTACAGCAAGTTCAGTGTACCCAGCATTTAGTAAGAGGGTTGAGTTTATCCACCAGAGAGTGAGTGGTGACCAGAATGAAACCATCATGGAGCTTGAGTCAGCTTATTTACTTCACACTTAACTCAACCCTCCATCCCCCCTCAAATCCTAGGAAGCAGCACACCCTCTAAAATTAATCTCCACAGATTGCCTCTCTGGCCAGCAGGACTCAGGTGCCAGGAAGCTGCCACGGGCACGCTGGCTGTCACAAACACGGCTGCTGAAGCTGCCTTCTCCACTTATCAGCGCACACACCCCCTGCACATCACCCAGCAGACCCTTCCCCACACAAAGCAGGAGCACCTCAATCTGTCCCTCAAGCGAGGGCTCATTTCTCACCCTCTCTGCATCGAGGTGGAAGCTCCTCAGAAAAACAAAAGGGAAAAAGCTCTAGGGAGGCTCTCTGGGTGTTTGCCCACTTTCTCTGCTTTGAATCATATCTGGCTATCCTGGTTATTTTTCTCTTTAATACAGTGCAAGGGAAAGACTTGGGTTATCGCATCCTACTTCATCTGGAATAGGCCGGAGTCTCTCTCTGCCTTCTTTCCCTCTGAAGGCCCAGGAGGGATGACAACCCTGTCTGGTTGATGCCTGAGGTGTATCAAGGAGGAATCAGCCTGGCTGTAGCCACAAAGACTTCACTGACCACTTCCTCTGCAGTCCTTGCAGGGTCTCTGCTGCATTCACCCTGCATTTATTGCACAAACTATTGGTATTCCAGTAGGATACACTCCAGGTACCTTCGCAGCACCCTGCTAAAATCAGGTTTAAACACAGCAGCACCAAGACAACCAGTTTGAAGTTAACTCTCCCGTTCAAGCACTTCATCGACATCTTGAAATCAAACTGAAATCTAATTGGACTTCCTGAAACAGCTTCTGTATTTCCCCCAGAGCTCAGCATAATCACTCCCCACAGTGCTATTCCCACAGTTCAAAGGGACTGGGGATCACGTCACAGGATGAAGGTGTTACCTCCGAACACTAAAATGTTAAAACTGGGGCACATGCTCTAGAGCAGAGAACTTCTCACTCAACCTCTGCACAGAATCCGCAACTGCCCAAGTTAAATTTAAAATTTCTGAGTTACAAGTGTACAGGGCAGATCACAATCAAGCAAGCTCCACACCAAACAACTTGAAAAGGTTGCCAGGAATGCAGGAAAAATATGCACTCTCTCCTTAAAGTCTGAAATAATTTAGAAGCTTTAACTAAAACGTCAGCATGTGTCAAGAAATATTAACTTGCATAATACCGCACCATTTTGCTTGCCAGATAATATTATAGAAACTTGGCATTCTAACTGCTTCATGCTTTTCTAAGTGTTCCTACATGACTACAATAACTCAGCATGATTGAAAGAGCGGTAAATTTCCCCCTGTTTAATTTTCACTTTCCATTTTGTGCCACAACTGCGATGCGCACAGTTATGTTTGGTTACAATAGCAAAACCGTAATGACTGGGATTAAGGACGCTTGCTTGCATCTACCCAGGCTGAAACGGTCTTTAAGGGGCCGAACACTTCAGCACCCATTTAATCAAATAGCTCATAATTCCACACCGCTAACTTCTAGACACGTAATCTTATATAAACCTTTGCATCCCCCTGTGCCTTGAAAAATAAACATGGGCTCGACCACCTTTTTGAGAGTCTCGGTCCACAAGGACCTCAGTTTGACAAACACCTATTAGCACATCTAAGTTTTCAAAGGAACCAGCCCCAAGACCCTGCAACATTTTTGATGATTGCTACGTGAATATTATGATAGATTAGTGTCCTTTCCTTCAGCATAAATACAAGCCTGAGCCATCTGGACCTTAAAACTTGGCAAATAGAGGACAGAATTATATTTAGATTTAGGAAAGATGTTCCATAACACCAAGAATTTGTGAACTAGCTTTGATCTAGGCTAATAGAACCTAACAAAGATTTTTTTTTTAAAATTCTTTTCCAAACAGCACATAGAGGTGCCTGCAGTTTTATACCAGACGGTGAGAATGCCGCACAGAATTACCCCACCCATTTGCAAACACCCACTGAATTTTTCATTGCACTTCATATGTTCCTTTCAGTGCCAGATTTGAAATCTTTCCCTGTCTTGGAGGCAGGATGACTGGGAACTGGCAGAGCAGCAATGAAGACTGAAAGAAAGCTCTGTCCTAGAAGGCAGAACTGGATCCCCATAACTATCTGTGGTACAGACACCAAACTCCTGGTGGTCACCAGAATCATCACTTGATACATCATGATCTTTAAACTTGGTCATAATTTGTGTCTGTTTTTCTGGGAACCTGAATCCTGTGCCTGCATTTGAGCTCTCGTTAACTACTATAAATTAAATTAATAAATGGATAGTTAAATAACTTGCTAGAAAACCCCTGGGACCACTAACCAGATATCAGGGTTTGTAACCTTTCTTAAGCCACTGGGAATAGAATACT
Organism: Dasyornis broadbenti; assembly: GCA_013397935.1. Lineage (NCBI taxonomy): Eukaryota > Metazoa > Chordata > Aves > Passeriformes > Dasyornithidae > Dasyornis > Dasyornis broadbenti. The sequence goes on along the minus strand of VZRN01004257.1, from coordinate 677,928 downwards.
AAATAACATTTTTATTATCTCCTGGTTGTTGGATATTTATTCAGCTTTAAAACAGTGACATTCTAAATTGTGATAGCAAGCCAGAAAAGCACAGCCAGAGCCAGCTGCATTCAATCCACATTTCAAAAATATACAGACCTAAATTCAATTGATCTTTTTAAAATATTTTTAATCTTCCTTTCAGAAGGGATCACATAATTAGATATTGTATATTTGCTTTTTTTAATAGGAAATACAGTGAATTGATAGCCTGACACAGAAATCAATATATCATTATCTGAATTTTGCTTTCAAGCTACCAACAAACAAGAGAAGACTGGAGATTAAGGAGGCAGAATTTCTTGCCGGCAGTGTTTTATTTACTGGTAGAGGCAAGGACGAGAAACCAGGGCTGGTAATTTCAGAAATGGGGGTAGGTAGGGCTGTGCAGGCTGCCCCAAACACACGGAAGCAGAAATCCACCCTAAAATCCAGCAGAGGACTTGATTTTACCAGGCAGTGCATGGGATTTGGGTTGGAATGAGGTGATCTCTAAGCTCCCTTCCAACCCAGACCATTATGAAAGAAATAACCATTAACCAGGAATGGCATGGAACGGTGAAAAAGCCTGATGAAAATAGATAAATTTTCACCCTGGTTTTTCCCCAGTTGAAAAATAGACATTTGTACAGTCTTATGAAAATATCACTGGAACAACTTCGGGAAAAATCCACTCATGTGAAATGTGACTCGTTGGTCTTTACATATCACACCCAGTGAGTCAGTGACTGACCAGGTGAGTAGATCGCATTGTGTTGGAACTTCTGCTTAAAAACATGAGCAGCTTTCACAACCATCTTTTTTTTTTTTTTTTTTTCAAATTTGCTTTGGATGAAGACATCCGTGCCAAATTTCAATTCAGAAAAAGCTTCCAAGGCTGAGATATCACCTCTGTAGGAACAATGGAAGGGAAAAACCCACCCCACACACTGTTACAGAAACCTACACTTGAATTTAAAACACACACAGACGCACACAAAAACCCAACTAAAGCTAAAAAAAACTAACCACACACACAAAAAAACCCCACCTCATACACGCAGGGGGAAAAATAATAAAGACACAAGATGGTCACACAAAGATTTAACGCTGCCCCATAGCCACACACCACACAAGCCCAGAGCAGACACTGAAGATCTGACTTCTCCCAAAATGCTGGAATACAGATTTCTCCCTGTGAGGCTTGCATGAGCTCTGAATTTGAAAGCCAAGCTGAATTCCCTTCACAGGAAATCCTGTGTTCAAATAATACCAGCCCTCTGTACCTTTTAATGTACAAGAAAAACTAAAATTTGTGCTTCCAGAACCACCATAAGGAAAGCCTGGGAGGGAATTTTATCCATGCACAGAAGTGAGGCACCCCTGCTCAGCAGTCCTAGAGATTCAGACCAGGAATTATACTTTATTTCATTGTAACACTTTCCAAGACAGAATCACGTCAAGTTTACCACTCTTGGGTGTGCCTGTATCAGAAATAGAGAGTAACTCCATTGAGTCCAAGGAAGTTGTACAAATTTGACATGAACTTGGCCTGTAACCCACGAAAAATTACTGCCCCTATATAATTTTGGTTTGTCTCAAAGACCTCTTTAGTAAAAGTCACAAAGGAATTAGGAGAATTCAAGCAGCCTCCTAGAATAGGATCACAAGAAAGGGGAGGCGTGAATCTAAAATAAACTTTTGCAAAGAAAAAAGAAAATCACAGGGGAAAAACCAGAAAAGTTTCATATTCATGATTATGAGAAGAAGTCACAGCTCCATCCCTTTGCGGAGAGATCAGTAGGAAGAACAAAGTGTGACAGCACAACACCAGCAAACCGCTCTCTGTAGCTTTTGAATATGAAGGGAGGAGGAATTTGGATCTTGGCACGCTTGGCAGGCAGCTCTGGATCCATGGGGCTGAAGGAGGAAACTGAAGGTGGAACCTCTTGCCTTGATCCTTGTCATGTTTCTGCACAGCTCTCCACATGGGTGTGCTGCTGGTGCTGCTGCTGCTTTTACTCTGAATGCCAGTGAGACCCTTCCACCCTGCTCTCCTCATTGCTATTCCCCCCCCCACAGAATATTTCGTGCCCAGTGGATGCAGATATCTGCGCATTCAGTGATGTCAAGCATGCAGCCGCAAGCGAATTACCTTAAGAAATCATCTAACATTGATTTTCATATTCTGCACTCCAGCCTCCGTACTGTTGTCAAACCCCAATGTTGATGAGGCATCAGGCAGAGCCACCTGAAATTCTGCACCCAATTGAAAATGCAATTTCTTTTCTTTTTAATTTCTCTTGGTTGTGTTGTTCCAATGAAAAATATGAAAAAATGTGATCTGGAGCCCTGCTAGAAACCTACTCAAAGGACAAACAGAAATGGAAGAGAAGCGTGGAGCTCCTGGACTCCAAACTCAGAACTGCTGAACCAGACTAATGCATTTCTGCACGGTCACATCTGGCCAGAATTCATTTTTAGATTCGATTCTGCTTCATTTTTTGAGCATCTTAATGTAAACATCCTCCTGGAAAGAGTGAAAACTGCAGCCACAGCCCAGGAGGATGCCTGTGTGAGGCCAAGGCAGCTGCGAAGCCGAGCACACTCAGCTCGTGAGAGCTGCTGAGGAGATGCTTGTGCAGTTCACAGGAGCAGCACTTTGCTGAACCTGCATCCTTACAAGCCTCGACACGTTTTCCTGTGCCAGTGCATTTCCATACCAGACAGATGAGTGTGTGTAAATAGTTAATAGATCATGTCCCCTTTATAAAGGCAGCTCATCTGACGACAATAAACAAAACCGTGCAAACACAGCACACGAGAAGAGAATGCCTGAAGATTGTCCAGTTTATGTTAAAGGCAGATGTTCTGACCCTGAGCATATTGCCTTCCAAAGGATCATTTCTTTTGTTTTATTCCATCAGGTATACCTGTACATTGCACACAAAGTAGGAAAAAAAAAAAAAAATCTGGTCTTACCTTTCATTTCTTCTTCTTGAAACAATAGGTGACTCACTCTAAGTAGCTCAACAGATTTGAGATAAGGTTGGATGCTTCAAAGTTGCTGTTTTAAATGTAAAGACAATGCGAAGGCTGCCACAAACAAATTTTACATGCTCATTTTAATGGGAAATTTTTTCAACTTATTTGCATTACCTATTTCTTTGACCTAAGTAAGGGGTTTGATTTGCAAAAACCTTCAAACTCAAACATTTAGCTGCAGACATATTTGGGGGGCTGGAGGGCAGAAAATGGGTCATCGGTTTTGCAAGACATTTATTTACATTTTAGCCTAATAACACGTTTGGATGGGGGATTTTTGGTTCAGAGTTGTCATTTCCCATCATCCCTGCCACAACACCACACAGAGGGGAGGAGAGCATTTGTGTGTTCCCGGGAAAGGCAGCTTGTGGGAGGCACTGAAACCAGGAATGTGGCATATGTTGGATGCTCCCCCTTCCCCTCCCCTGGCAGGGATCTGCCCTCACAAAAAGAGCTGGAGCACGAGTGGGGCGAGCAGCTGCTCCCTGTGGCGTCATTCCCAGGCTGGAGCTCCTTCTCCTGCCCCTCTGCTCATTTCCCTTCCTCACAGCCCTTCACCCAGCCTGGATCCTGGGCAACCTGCTGCTGGAGCCTTCTCATCTGTCTCCCTTCCTAGGGAGCTGGATTTCCTACAAAACTTCCCCTCACACTTTGAGTCTCTGACTGTGGCTCCTTTCTTCCCCGCTTCCCACTCACGGCACTCTGTAGCTGTAAGTGGAATGTGCCCCCGCACGGCAAAACCAGTCTCTGTTCACTACCTCCCAACCCAAAAGAGGTCAGATAATTAATAATATAACAAATGTATTTTCAGGCTACACAGAAACTGCACTTTGAGCTCTAGCACAACCAAAGGTCTGATGTGTGTGGGCTGGAACTGTGTTTTCAGAGGAAGAAATAGAAGGGTTTTTATCCTCCTGAGTGTACGGCACAGTCCACGTCCCTGGGAGGCAGCCCCAAGGAAATGCATGGTCCCACGGAGACATCCAGTGAATCCTGTGGACATTACTCCCATTTTGCCCCCATCTGCAGTCAGCTGACTTCATAGAAACTCAGCTTTGTTCTTCCAGGTATCCTACATGCGTTGTCATTTTACTTTCTGCATGGGTTACCAGATAAAGTTTCCTCCAAAGTTTTTTTTCCTTAGGGAAAGATGAAGAACGCCATAAAAAGTTCCAACTTTCACTCCTTGAAACTGGTTAGCAGAGATTAATCTTATCTGGGTATATTGTGTGATTAAGTCTCAAACATCTTTTCAGATAAAAGGAGTTTATCACTTCACACTTTAATAACAGCTGAGAGCGAGAGCCTAAAGCTAATAAAGTCGTCATCATGCCAACAAGAAAATGATCCAGAACCATCTTAGACAAATATCTTAATAAGTAACGGAAAACTTTTGCCCTCTCACTTCAGAAACAGAGATACACTAAATTACTCAGATCCCCATTAAAGATTTACTCGGGAGGAAGGAGGGGAAGAAAAGAACCAAGGCAAAAAGTTGCAGTAATTTCTCAAAGAAACTTCCAGCAGCAGATTAAAGCCTAAGAAACATCGGTCTTCTCTCCCACCTATAACACGGAAGTGCTGGTTCTGGGCTCCAGCATGGATTTCACCTCTACCAAAACACCACACACAATTCCGTGGGCATTGCCCAGAGCCCACCTGAGCCTACACAATTCCGGTGTGCATAGTCAGCCCTCTGATATTTAGGTCAAGATATTGAGCCAAGCACTCACTATCTGGACCTAAACCAGGAGCAAGTCTTCAATTTGCTGTAATTATATGCAACAAATGTAGACACGCTAAGTACTTGTTCTTAGTTCTGAAGGGGAGGGTGAATATGTAAATTATAATAAAAGAAGGGGGGAAAAAATCTGAAATCTGCAAGTGATGGTTGTTCGAAGAGCAAGAACATCAGAAAACTGTGGTAGCACCACAGAGTCTGCTTGGCCAGGAGCCTCTCAGTGGAGACGAAGCAAAAATATTTCAGCTGTTGCATTGCTCCTGGTAAACTTGCTTCCCTGAGCAGAAATGCTGCTCATTCCTGCTGTAGAATCCCTCCCCCAAATGCATCCCTTCAGCCCATTTTCAGCTCTGTTTAACAAACCATCTTTATAGACTACAGAGGAAGTGTTCCTAATGCCACTCATGTTCAAGCCCTTTTTTTTTTTTAATCCCTCCTGAAGCCCTATGGCATATTTTGCATGGGCCAAAGAGAAATCCATATGAAACGTGCAGTTACATAAATTGTGGTCAAAGACTTCCTGACGTCAAGATCTATGAGGCTGTGGGATATTCCCCCAAAGGAAGTGAAGGAGACTTTAACAAGGGAGACCCTTAAAACATGGACCAGCAGGAGAAAGGCAGACATTAACTCTGTAGTAACTACAGGACTATTGCCCAGAGTAGCTACTCACAGAATTTAAGTTTGTCATGGTTACTGTCAATAGAAAGGCCAATTAAACACTGTAAAATCCAACAAAAGACCATATAAATCTATTTGCATGGTTTCCTCAGTCTTTAATAGGTTTTTGCAGCACAGGAACCAGATGTACTTTTATTGAACTGGGACCTTAAATATAGTGTAATCCATATGGCCAAAATAACAAGGTAATAACTGTGCATTTACTAGGGGACCATAATAATTATGGGATATTTCTCCTTATGACATATAAGCAAAAGTTAGCCACAAATGCAATTTATAAACTATTATTTTTCATATATGAAATAAGCTACAGAGTAAGTGGCAGTGGGACTGCACTAAAAAAAGGCTTGATTTCAGGAAGAAAAGACATGGAGTATGACCATAGCTGCATTCTGTTTATCTCCCAGCTGACCAGTAAGGAAGAGACCCCACTCCAAGCACAGATCCCCTTCCCATCCAGAGGGAGGGGTAGAAATCCTCACCTCCCAACATCACCCGTCCCCAAGGCTGGACCCACAGGAACCACTGCTGGAGACCTGCAGTCCAAATGCTTCCAGGCTTCAGCTCGAGGAGTGGGAGCTCCTGCCCACGTGCAGGAAAGCCACACGCGGAGCTGCAGCCCTGGGCTGTTTGACAGAGCCCTGGAACCTTTCCCTCGTGCTCTCGTCGTCAGCGCAGGCTGGAGCCTTTCAGGCAGTTGGTGCCTGGCCTTTCATTCCTGCACGTATTTAATAAAAAACTGTTCCCAGCCACGCCTGTCTTGCTCCTCTCCCCAGACTCCTCTCCTTGCAGCTGCCCCAAAAAGATGTTTCCAGAACAAGGAAAAGAGTCCCAGCCCTGCCTGCCGTCCACTGCTCTCTGTTATTTGTTCTGTAAGGGACTGGCTGGGTACGTGATGCCCATAATTTTCTCACTTGCTCCAGTTAACCTGAACCTGCAAGAAAACTCTTCTAATACAAAATTTCTAATTCAAAAGTAACAGGACAATGTTTAAGCTTAATTGCACCATTCTTCTGTTTTGATGTAGTCCAGAGCATAATATAAGAGCAGCTTTTATTAAAAACTAAAGTTTTTACTAAAGTTTTACCCCAGGGTAAGGGTACTAAGTGCTGGGGCAGGGTTTCAACATTTCCAAATTGAACCCCTTTCTTCATGGAATAACCATACACTTAGCATGGATTGTCTCACGCTTCCCAGGATCCAATCCAATTCATAAAGTTTTTCTGTTTGATTTTCAAATTATCACTAAAAGCTTTCAGGGTTGGGCTCATTTTGTTGCTTTGGGGGTTTTTGATTTTTTTTTTGCTTTTCATGAAATTCAGCAGCAGGGTATGCACGTTTATATCATCAGATGTGTTTCTTCAAGTTACATTCAGAAAAGTACACTTGAAAATCCTTTGGCAACTTTCAATGAATTCGGATGAAATAATAAAAACAGCAAGTTAAGTTTCTCATCTGCACTTGAAATAAGATCCTAGAAACACCTCAGGCTCTTTCTCCCAAGAGTTCAGGTGGCCAAATTAGCCAAACAACCACAAGAAAATAAACCTCTACATTCTTGTGAGGGTTTTATCTATGCAAAAATTGTATTAAATTGTTTTTTGATGCTTCCAGACTTAGTGAGAGCCTAAAATGTTTTCTCTCTTTGCAGAGAGCAACATTCACAGGAAACAAAGATTTTTGCACTGTAGAGGGGAGAATAAGGGGAAACATTTATTATTTCAGTTTAGTTTCATTAACTCAAATTATTGAATGAAGGATATGAAAATCCTTTGCAGTAATAACAACTCTCAGATGATCAGTTTCTAACAAGTATCTTCCAGTGAATTAGCACCGTTCCCTTCTGAAAACCTCCATTTAAAGCATATATAGTGCTCAGTGAAGGGGAGTTTTGTGTTAACTCCTCGATTTAACCCCAGAGCAGAGGAGAGGGCATGGAGACCAGCACAAAAATCTTGTGGCAGAGTCCCACCGTGCTCCACCACGATTTTTAAGACGCAGACCCACACCCACCACGCAGGAGCTGTCCTGGCTCCCAAGCGTTCCATCAGCAACAACTTCATCGCCTCAACAACTTGTCTGACTCCAGCCTGAGCGAGAGCCTGCAGGTGAAAGGCTCTGCACTCCATCACCCATCACACACCACCTGCTCCTGCCAACATCCAGATATTAATTGTGCAGCATTCCAAACAAGAGCTGGCTTCCCTGTCACCATTCAAAATCAATTCTGCGAAGAGCAAGCAGAGCTCATAAAGAGCAGCTAATAATTAATTACACTCCAATGGTCTTGCAGCTAGCTCCCATACATCATGGGCTGTTGGATGCTTTTAATCAAAGTGCTTCATTATCATATAGCAATGGATCACCTTTTTTTTTTTTTTTTTAAATAAAGGGTGACATTTTTATAGCAGTAACCTTAAACTTTCCAGCCACACATCTTACTAGGAAAGAAATGCCAAGAACAAGTAGAGATGTTTTAATAAACTGTTCTTCCCTTCGATAAGTGAAGTGGCATCCACACAGTCTGTAGATGGAGGGGGGAGCAAACAGTGGGTGCCATATCAGTTCAACAGAACAGCTGGGTATGGAGGCAACTTGAAAATCATTTTCCTCCCGGCCCCACCCAGCCAGATGAGGTGCCTGTTCTGTCAGCAGAGGGTGGTGCTGCTGAATTCCCCGGGGCAATGCTACAGGCCAAAAGCTATTGTCCGTATTCACCAATCCCATTCACCACTGAAGAAAGAATCCTGGACAAAAACGGCCAGAGTTTCCACATTGCTGCAAAGTGCTCTCCCGAGGGGCAGGGGAGAACACAAGACAGGAAACACAACTTGTAAATTTGAGTTATGAGACAGCCACCAGCCATGAGGTGAGAATCATGCCTGCTCACCTGTGCCATTTCCGTCTGTCAGACAACCCAGAGTCCATTCCCCACATGTTCAATACGGCACCAACCGCCCTCTGAAATGCACAACAAATGCTGTCCTGGATAAAGCCCCTCCTAAACCATTCCCAGCTTTCGCCTTTCCCTGCCTCCCCAAATGCCTCCTATCAAAGAGCTGGCCTAAAAAAATTCATCATAGAATCATTTAGGTTGGAAAAGAGCTCCAAGATCTTTCTCTGGACATGCTCCAGACCCTCCATGTCTTTCTCTCTGTGAGGGGTCCAGAAATGGACACAGAATTCGAGGTGTGGCCTCACCAGTGCCGAGTACAGGGGGACAATCACTGCCCTGCTCCTGCTGGCCACATCATTCCTGACCCAGGCCAGGATGCCATTGGCCTTGTTGGCCACCAGCACCCCCAGGTCCTTTTCCCCTGGGCAAATCTCCATAAAAATCTTTATAATGTGCTGGGGTTTTTTCACATTTATTTCTCCTATGCTCTTAACCTATAGGTAGTTAATATATTTTTTTTTAGGGGAATTATCTATATTAGGGAAATTTCATTTATTTTGAAACACAGCAATAATCTGCTCACACTCTCATGGAAAATTAATCACCCACAAGATAATACCTCTAAGCTTCTCTGTTCAGAAGTCAAGGGCAAATGGCACACAAATTCATATTCCAAGACCACACGGCCGGTTTCATGTCCATCACACGCTTCCAAATCTGTTTGGGCTCCTAATGACAAAAATGTCTTACAGGGAAAGCTATGTGGAATGCAGCTCTAAAGATCTCAAGCACTGTGGAAAGTAAAACAGGTTTGAGGCTGGACAGACATGATTTATTAAAATAAAGCAAGTGATACAGAAATCATTCGACTGTTGTGCCGTAGGCCCTCCCCCATTTCTTTTTCATGGAGACAGAAGGCAAATCCCGTTTTTCTACACGGAGCCCCATGTGGGTTAAGAGCTATGCTGTGAAGGCCAGCTGTGACCAAAGTGATGCACAGCTTCAAACCTTTCTCGAGGGCACATGGCCTTTGTAGCTTGGTCAGTGACTGCTCCTGCAACAAGGGGTGCTCAGAGCTCCCACAGAGCAGAAAATTGAGGCACTGCCTCGATCAGTTCCCATGATTTCATGTGTGTTACAGCAAATCAAGGGAAAACCCCTCCACCAAAGATTTGCATGGAAATGGGTGGCTTCCTTCAATGGGAACGGGCAGTTCACAGTGGTCAGGAGCAATCAAGATGTAACAAACAAGAGAAGCATTTTCAGTGAGATTTCTGGTCTCCTCTGTCCACTGTGAAATAAATGTTAAATTGTGCCTTTAGCAAGTAAGTTGTTTTTACATACATGGGATTAGAAAGGTAAGGAAAAAGCAGGCCGGTGCTGAAACAGTGGCACTAAGCAATGTACTGAAAACGCATTTAGGTAGTTAATATATACAAAAAAACTAGTGCTAGCACACAAGCTAACTTGAGAATTTGGGGTATTTTCAATTAGGTCAATCACATTTCTAGTTTTGCAAGTAGTCATTTGGGTCCTGATAGCTTTTGGTACTCAGACTTTTCTTTCTGAAAGGTTTATAAAATACAGCCATTCAGAAATATGTTTTCCAATAAGATATATCCACGTAACAACGAACAATTAGGCTCCAGCTCCTCAAGCTACAGTGTCCAAGTATTTTCTCAAGTACAGAAGGCATGAAAAGTCTGGATTTATTTGAATACTCAATTGGGCTGCAGAGAGTGCTGTCCAAGGTCCCAGCTGGTCCTTGGGAAATACCAACAGGAATTTCCTGCTTGCCACTGCTGCAAAACCAGGGATATGGAGAGCAGCCTTTCCTCAGGCACACACACTTCTCACCCAGCAATGAAACACTAAATTGTCTCATGAGCTGCCATTTCTCGCCACGGTGACTCCAGCTGATGGTGGCAAGCTCCCCGAGGTGCTGGGACGGTTCCTTTTCTTCTGCAGAAATAAGAAACAAACCCTTGCCCTCTGATGCTGACTCGCAGACAGCTGTGCCCCCTCCTCACCGACAGAAATGGAGAGAAACGCTCACTTCCTGCCACGCAGGCACAATTATGTGACACAGCAGGGGGCAAGAGACGGCTTCTGTGAAGGAGGGTTCCCGTGGCAGGCTAAATCCCTGAGTTTTGGTGGCTGGAAGCCACCTCCAGACGTGCTTCACGTCTCCCAGCTCACACAATCCATGCCTGTCCCCTGATCCACAGATCGTGCCTGTGCAAGGATCTCCAGGCTTGGGATTTAACTCCTTGTCATGGTTAGTCCACTAACAGCCCTGTAAATCCTGGATTTCGAGCAGCCCTTGGCATCATAAGCACCTTCAGGTCCTCTCATTACAAATATTTAAAAGTTAAAAAAGGTTTAGACGGTGTCCTAGGGCGTGCTCACTGAGAAATGCCAACCTGGGCAATTCCAGGGGTGCTCACAGCAGCTCAGCTTCATTTCCTGACAGGCTCTCAGACATTTCCACCTTAGGCAGAAGTGTGTCCACGGGGTATAACTCACCTCCTGAAAATTCTCTCTTTCAGTTCTGCTATCTGCCAATTGAGAGATGTCATTATTCAAAACAACGAGCTTAAAGAGGTAGAAGGCAGGGGAATAATTCTGAATCAGGAGTACGAAGTTACTGCCACAAATGAAAGGTCATTTCACCAATTATCTCCTGCACATATTTTGTATTAATTCCCGCATTATTAGGTTCACCAGGCTTTCTTCTGATTGCTATAAGGAGAACTGAATATTTATGTAGAGCAAAAAGTTAAATTATAAGTCATCAGCAAACTACGATGATGGATTTCAGTTTAATAAGCAATGACATAAGGAATAAAATATATATGCATATATATAAAGTAAATATACTGTGCTTAATTGATTGAAAGAGCCTGCTGTCCTATTCTAGGTGCTCTCCCAGCCATGCAAGAAAAGCAGCATCGGGAGGGTTTCGGATTAAGCACTAAACCCTGCAGTGGTTCGGCTCTCCACAGCAAGGCAGTTTAAAAGAGCTTAATTTCCTTTACGATATAACATTCTGAACGATGAACCTTTTCTATTTCCATCGTGTTAATACCAAACCACCTCCGCTTCCAAATTTTGACCCTGAACAGAGGCCATTTTTCAAGCAAGCTTTTGTTTGGTGTTCCTCCTCTCCCCTTCCCCGTTTCTTCCCGAGCAGGCGCCCGGTTTCGCAGAGGAGCTGGAGGGCACCAGGCCCCCGCTCACCTGCGACTGACGGTGGCTGGGTGGGGGCCAGGCTGGAGCACAGGCACAAAGCCCTGGGCTGGCCGTGCCAGAGACAGATGCCTCTCCGTAGCTGTGCAGATGGCACCAGCAAGGCATCGCTGGCTCCTCGAACTGGGGGCTGTTATCCCACGAAGAAGAGTCTCTGAGCAGAGATAAGAGGAGCAGGGGGGGGAAGGATCAGCTTGCCTATCAAGTGGGAGAGATTTGAAGCCAGATTGAATAGCGGAGGATAACAAAATTCGTCGTGTTCTAAAAGCAACGATCTGGCCCAGGGGGCTGAAATCTGGGGAAGTGATAAGGAGCTGTAATAGAGTCTATCAGGAGAAGCAGCTGCCTGACACTTAGGGAAACTCACTTGGATATCTATACAGCAACCCTAGGAGCATGGGAGAGAGGGAGGAACAAACAGCAGCTCTAATACTTGAACCAGCACTAGGAGAGATTTTTTGGGCAAAACTTGCCCAGCTGAACACAGCTTACTCTGTAAGAAAGCACAGATCTATTGTATTAAATTTCTGAAGTAATTAAATGTGAAACGAGCTAAAAAAGACACAAGATAGAAAAAAAAACAAACCAAGGGTGATGTCATTATGGACATTTCACTCTCACTAGATCAAAAACACACCAGAAAAGAAGCCACTGGTGCATAGGGCACAGAACTTCGTCTAGGGATGGTGATAAAGCAGCTCAGAGCCACAGTGACCACTTGGAATTCAGTGGGATAATCTCTGGATAGCCACTGTCCCTTCTCCAAAATAAAAAAAAA
>VZRN01004257.1:633682-665463 GCA_013397935.1 Dasyornis broadbenti | reverse complement strand
CTCCAAAAAAAAAAAAAAAAAAAAAGAAAAATTTAGAGAAAGTACTAGAGGGGAGTTATTTCTGCTCCAGTCCTGACTAACAGGAGAATAGACGAGAAGCAATTGAGAATTTGACATATGGGAGTAATAAATAACACTGTGAATTACAGCAGTCAAAAAAAAAGCATGTGTGTATACATACGTAATTATTTTAAGCAAAACAGCTTTTCTTCTGATAGAGAGGAACAGAATGCATAGCAAGACCATCACGGCTGTGCCAGAGAGAGGCACTTGAAAACAGAAAGAAACATAAATCATATGTCAAAAACAAGTTTACATGACTGAGGAATACAAAAGAACCGACATTAATCACAGTGCATTAAAGACAAGATACAGAGCTAACCAGAGAGGGACAAAATGCATCAGGAACAAATTGGTTCACATACAACAAGAGGAAACAAAGGCAAGCAAGACCTTGTTCCTAAAGAGAAGGAGATGCATTTAATCCTTTGGGTAAAGACTTCACCAAAAGGGGAAGTGTCCCCATCCTCCTGGGGTACCTAATGGGAGAGCAGACCAAGGGCTTCATTTTCCTTCCATGGAAAGTCTTTGAAAGGATAAATAGACAGGTACTTCTGTGCAGTTCTGCCGCGCCTCCTTGATCTCCATGGGAAGCTCTCCATTGATACAGGATAATTAGGAAATTGCACGCTGCTAGGATCAGTAGGAGTGCACAGCCCTGTCTGTAGTGGTTACAAAGTGGTAGCTTTGCTCCAATAAAGCCTAAATTAGGGCAGCATTCCCCTGTCATTATCTTGGACTTCTCTGGGAAACCAAAGAGAGAGGGAACATTTAGCTGCCATCTCCAATCCAGCTGAGTGTGCACCACTGACAAGGACCCAGAGCAGGCAGGGCCAGAGCCCAAACCCTGCTTGCCTCAAGCACACAGGATTTGCTCATCTGGAAAGCAAAGAAGGAAATTTCAAACAGTGTTGGGAGGGAAACTACAACCAGTAATAAATCTCGAAAACAAGCTGGGCCTACCGGCCACGGGAGGAAGCACATTTTGAGACAGCAGAAGCTGCTTTTAATCTTGGATCTCACTGACTTGTTACGTTGATACACTGCATGTCCAACAAACATCACAGGAGGATTGCTGAAAATGCTCCTTAAATTCTAAACAAACAAACTCTTGGGAAAATTAAGCTGATGGAGGATTTCCCTGTATTAACGCTAGCTTAAATGAGGTTTCATAGGAGAAATACACTAGAAAATGCTAGACTGAGTGCATGTTTCCAGTGTGCTTAACAGTGCTCACTGCATGAGCAACGCCAGGAACGCACTAGAACTGAGTTTTGGACCATTCACAGTTTAATCAATTTTACATTTTAAATGGCTGTTATTGAAATGGTAACTACAGTTTTCACATTGAAAAGAATTTCCATTTCTTGGTGGGGAAAAAGGCTATTTCATTAGAGCTGTAGCTCACAAACCCCAGCTCCAAAAACTTACAGCTGAAAAGGGCTGGATATGATCTGATCACACGTGGTTATGCAAGGAGAGGATTCAACGGGCTTTGGCTCAACGAAAAAGGCTGAAGACACGAGCCAGATGATTTCTACCTTGCTATGGAGCAGGTGGTCTACACATTAAAGGGCAGAGAAGCTTTCATTTGCATCAAAAGACACACAAAACACATCTTGGGAAGGAGCAGCACAGACAAACAAGCAGCAGCCAAGGATCAGATCAGTCAGCCATCCATCACAAATCACTTCCGTGTGCTTGATTGCTCTCTGGTGCACTACTTTTTTTTTTTTTTCAGGTTTCCTCTGCCTTTGTAGTTTGATCAATCTTATCTCAAGATCTCCCGGAAATCAAGTACGAGATGCTGCTGCTGTAAACCACAATTAGGCACCAGAGTGGTGACGTAGGGGAATTGGCTGTCATTATCTGATCCCCAGCCATTTTCAGTACCGCTTTGCAGTGGCAATAATTTGCATTCTCATTAAGACGAATTAAGATCATCATGTTGTATCACAACGTACCCCGCTAGGACAAAGCAGCTTTGTAGCTTTATCTGAGATATATGCATTTTCACCTAAAGCCCTAGCACCAAAATGCTTGTAATGCCGTCGCCTTCCTATATTTTCACTGCATGAACACAACAAATCCTTTCTGTGGTTTCTCGGCGTGTTAGAGAGTATTCCATGTGCAGTGGAAGCAGAAGTGTTGTGTCAATCCTGCCCTTGTAGTGTTTCTGGCTTTCATATCCAGACACAACGCAGTGCATTAACACGCTCCAGTGGCGTTGGTTTAACAGCTGAGTAATGAAAAGGCAGCCATTTATAAAACTTGATGTGATGCTGGATCCGCTTGGACCAGGACCAGCTCTAGGTGCTCTGTGTGATGGTGAACAGCAGACAGTGCGTCTACCCCCACACACTCTTATTTTGACTTGGGAACATGATAGAATTTTAAATACACTCTCTTCAAGTAGCTCAATGGAGAAATTTCCTCTCTAAAAAGCAGGAAGTTATTTTTCAAAGGCAACCTTTTAATTTTGAAAGGGACTGCTTTCAAGCCAGAAGATCAGCTACCAATATTTTTTAAGTGGTCTAAAGCATGACAGGCTCAGCCAGCAATAGAAAACCCATACAATCTATCCACTATTGTCTGAGGGTTAATATAGTTATACCAAGCCTATTACTTCTGAGCCTCCTAATGAAAAATGTTCTATTTAACAAAGTGAACATCAACATCCTGAAGAGGTTCTTCTGCTATCTGTCTTCTACCTTTAATTTTAATTAAGAAAACAAATGGACAGTAAATTTGAAGCAAAGAATCAACATTAATCTCTAAATCAAAACGATTTACATTGAGATTACAATTAATCATATGCATGAAATATCTTATTTAATAGGGTGATGCCCTCAGTTACTTTGCTTAATCACTAAAACAATTCAATTTCCAAAATTAGAATTTGGAACCATTCCAAACATAACCCATTAAGATTATCAATCCAGCAAGAACAGTGACACTGAACCTCTGAAAAATAAACTCTTCAAAACTTTTATATTCCTACACTGAAGAATGTAAAGTGGGTCCAGGCAGAGTGAACCTCAGTTTAAAATAGGGAGGGGTAATGCAACATCTAAACAAGGAGATGACCCCAGGACATTTGCACTTAAATTTCTTGGTGACATTACTCAATCCCCATTCAAATAAAGGCCACTAGGCCAGATTTTAACCTCAAATAAACAACTCAACTCTACAAAACTCCTGGATTTACCTCCAGTTACAGTGGGTGCAAGTTTGGCTAATTAATAAAGACAAGTTTTTACCAACATCCTTAATAAAGAGCGGAGAGGACACAATCTTAGCTTTGCAGCTGTCCTGTGGGCTATTGCACAGAGATCAGGCCTTGGCCTGGATGCACACCCAGGTTGGCACCAAAATGTGGCTCCAGGCTACACCAGCAATGGCTTTTACACCTGGCTAAGCCTTTTATTCAGGTTAAACATTTAAAAATGTTTCTTCAGCCACCTTGTCCAAACAGAGTTACCATAATCACGGTCCACGCCCTCCTGTTAGGGACAATCACACATCCCTGAGAAGAATCTCCTGTTGCCCTCAAAAACAGGTGGAGGCAGGGTTTGAGCAGGCAAGCCAATGCAGTCAGTTTTGATTTAGCCTGGCCATAATATTTCAGCCAGCACATCAAAACATGGCTGGAACACTCCATGGAAACATGAATTTACACACACAGACACGCCTTTTACCTCCAGCCAAATGCCGTAAGTCTTGAGACACCACCTCAGCAAGATTAACACAAGACTATTCATTACGAGATCACTAAGCCCGTCCTCTCACACACTCTTTTCCTCTTGCCCCACTTAGCTTTCCACTCTGTGCCAGGCTGGATTTCTTTCAAGGAATGGTGTACGTTAGCTGAAAACAGCCCAAAGGTTGCTGTTCTCACCTTGTACTCTAGCACTGTGTCTCCAAAACTTTGCGGGGGGAAAAAAAAAAGAAGGAGCAGGGAAGAGAATCAAGAAGAAGCTGGGTCATGGGGCTCTGGACACCCCAAAGTGTGTTTGTACACGCCTGTGTCACATCTTAATAGAGAAGAGCAGTCCCATTCTGCTTTCCTACTCAGATGACACTTCTCATCTAAAAATTCATTTTTCAAGTAGATTTTCCTCGCTTCACGAGCTCGGAGTCACCCTGCCAGCAGAGGAGAACAAGTCCTTCTGGCTCCCTGCCCCCTCCACGTGCCAAATCCCCTCCAGTGGCACCTCAGTCACCTTCTCCTTTCCTCCCTTGCGCAGCTCCAGCCTCTCACTGCTCTGCACATCCCCCGGCAGAGCCAGCAAAGCAAAAAGTACCCCCAGCTCCAAAGCCAGAGCTGCCGCTGAGAGCCAGCCCAGCACATCCCCACCCTCTACACACACCACCAAGAACCCTGCTGAAAGACCCTAATTCAGCTCAGCCAGGTGACCACCCCAATCACAACAGACAACACAATTTACCATTACTCTTCAAACCCGGAAGGGGTGAGCAATGCCCCTCCTTCCTCTCATCCTGGGGAAAATACAGGTTTACCCATTAGAGCAAGGTTCTTCCTCCTAAAAACTTCTTTAGGTAAAAACGTGCTTTTGTTTCACACAACCCTCTTGTTTTTGTGGCAGTTCTTTTAGGGAAGATGATGCATACCACATGGAAAGGGCTTACACTTGGGACTGTTCTCTAACCAGCTTTCTCATTTGCTGAAAAACGTTATTTGGTTACCTCCAGGGATGCTACAGGCTTACATTTGCCTGGATTGCTGATGTGTGTGGAGGAAGGACCTGCAGTTAATGCTAAAATGGGACAAGCTACCGAAGTTGGCACCATTTTATTAAAAAAAAAACCCTAAAATAAAATAAGTTCTCACACAGCTTGTCTTCTTGACATATCAATTCCCGTGTTGCCTTCAGGCAGGAAATAACGAATATTAACCAACAAATCAAGTAAACACATTTTGTGTGCTGCTTTTGGAGTGCAATGTGATAATGGGTTTCCTAAATAATTCTCGCTTTTGCTGGTGCCAAGCCAAAAGAAGGATAAATACAGCAGTAGCCTATCTCACATCTTCTGAGCACGTACAGGGATTTAAAGGGACTCGGGAGCAAAGTACTGAACTTTGCTCTTCCATAAAATCCACGGTGAAAAATTCAGCAAGACAACACGAACGCCTGAAACCAAGGGTGACGACAAGCAGGTGACACTTCATGAAGCTGGGTGTTGCTCCAGCAGGAGCACCCGTCCTTCCCAAAAATCCTTGTCCCCCTGGAAGCTGTGCCAGCTGCAGCTCCTCGGGACGAGGCACTGCCACCCCACACGGCCTCCTCACATCCGTGGGGCTGGGGAGGCCTGGCTGATCCCATTAATGGGGAAATGGAACACCTCACACCGGGGGAAACTGATCCATCTCAGTGGCAGTGGAGGCCCAACCTGTGGTAGCACCGGTGCTGAGAAGAGAGTGATTAATGGAGAAGAATTGATCCTCCCAGTCCTTGTCAGGCAGCCAACTGCTGCCTCAGACAAAGAGGCCTATGTGGAATGCTACCAGGCAGTCACTCAAATCATGCCACAGCTTATAATGCCTCCCCATACCTTCCCCTTTCCTTTTTAGCAGTTACTTATGCGCTAAACAACCTCTTTTTCTACGCGTTTTGAAGACTGACAGTGGAAATACATCCTTGAGGTATGGCAGCTTTATCCACCCAGCTGCCCCCAGATCACGTCCCGCTTTCTCTCAGAAACAAGGCCAGGAAAAGTTTTCAGAAAAATGCAGAGGAGTCCAGGCCAAAGAAACCCTTCCAAAGAATAGAGGCAGATGGAGGGAAGCTTCCTTGTCGAGACAAAGTTAGTCAACAGGTAACAGAGGAACAGGAGGGAGGATCTGCACACATTGCAGGGCTGAAGTGTGCTGTGTCAAAACCCAGCTTGGGCTAGACACAATGAAGTATTACTGTTGCCTTTTGGCAGTACGCACCACATTCATGAAATCTGGGTTTTTCCCCCCAGTCTTGATACATTCTTTTCTCCTGAATTAATTCCGTGGCGCGGTGAGGCGAGAGCATCACATCAATCCCTCCGTGAAGGGCACAAGCACACCTCTCCTTCAGATTCGACCCTCAAATCTCATTAATTGCAGCAGCATCCTCAGGGCCCGATGTTTGCACACGCTGTCCCCGAGAGGAGAAGGGAGGGAGAGGAGATGAGCACACCCCACTGGAACAGACTGCTCGCCCTGCCTCCCTTCCACTCCCTCCCTCAGGGTCCCCAGGGCACAGCTCTGCTGACAAAGAGGGGCTCTGCAAACACCACGCGAGATAAGCGCGGTAGCACACGCGGCTTTTGGCATCTGTTTATCATTAGAGATAACCTCACCTGCATGGCTGGGGAAACGGCCCACCTGTTTTTAAAAATAGGTTTCATCTCTTCTCTCGCAGCAATCTGCCTGTGCTGAGTGATGCTTTAAAAATACACCAAGACATGGTGCTAACACTGAAGCATTTCCTTACCCAGCCGGCCAGGGATAAGATCTGCATCTCACAAAAGGCCAACATATGGTGCTGATAGTTCCCTGATTATGTCAACATTTATTAGTTAAGTAAAAATCACCAGCCTTCTTTAAAGGAAGGAGCCCAGATGCCTGCAATTAATATTTCTCCACTCCACTGAAGAAACTGTAATGCAATTCCTAATGTCTCTACTTGAAAAGGCTCAAAACTCACAAATTATGTCATTAGAAACTGCAACGGGGTAACAAGAGGTTCGGCTTAATGTATTTTCATTAGCCGAGGCTAATTGGAGCCAAATGAGTAAAACAATGCAGGGAGGGTGAGGCAACAGAAATCCTCAAGTCTTTAGGAGCCGAAATAAATGAGGGTAATCAGCGGTGTGTGCAGAATACAGCATGTTCAATTAATATAAATGGGAGAGCAGTCAACTGCGGCGCTGCGCCGGGCACACGCCGGAGCTGGTGGGCAGCAGATGTCTTCTTGTGGTGTGCAAACACCAGCAGCATGGCAGCCTCGGGTCTGAGGGACACCCAAAATCAGAATGAGGGGGTTAAAAACCTCCAAAAACCGCCATGGGGAGGGAAAGCTGAGCAGGGGAAGCAGCACGGACCTCGGGAGGAGATGGCTGCCTGTCACGTCAGGGGAAAGGCAGGGGTGGCAGCTCTCGCCTTGGCAGCTCCCACACTTGCCACCTGCACATACAGATATTTTGTGGGGGTGGATTCTCTGATCCATCCTCCTCCTCCATCTTTTCATCACGTCAGTTTAATTGTTGCGGTAACCACAGTAAATTGATTTTGCAATTTAGCTTTCAGACCCTTCTGAAGCGAGAACAACCAACCTTGTCTTTCACTTCAATCTTCTTCTCAATAAGATCAAGGCTGCTGTCCCTCAATTTTCTCTTCTTTTAGAAGAGGGAATAATGATGAGCTCGCTCTTCAGCATTTGCTTCTGGTCCAATCTGTGGCAGAGCATGAATTTATTTATTTTTTTTTATTCCCATTAGGCAAATCCCCGTTTTTAGTATTATGCTCTGGGATTACAGCTTTAGAGATGATGTTATTTTGTAGCTCAAACGTCACAAAATGCCTATGCTTTTTCGAGTTCCTGGCATTTTTATGCAATTCTCAATACACTTTTTTTTTGCCATCCCCAGAGAGGAATTGCCAATAAATCTATTATTGCTCTCCAAGAACCGGGCTCAGAGTCTCACATACCTGTAAACGCTGAAGTTGGCTGTACAAAACCGACCTAACTTAAGCAAATTATAGGAAAGCTTAGTGAGCTATCTATCACTCACAGCCACAGACACCCTGCCTCTTTTTCATATTCTGGAAAACAATAAGAAGATTCTGCATCCATTAGTAAAATTGCAATTTCATGATCAAGTCTGCACTGACTAACCTTGTCTTTCATCACTTCCCATCAATAAATGATGGCCTGGTGACTTAAGTAGTGTATGATAAACGTGTTTTCAGTCAAAGACCAATTTTATCTTCAAGCAATTATTTCATTTTTGTTTTAGCATTTCATAGACAGGTTGAGATGGGGGCTTGGCCCTAATTCCAAGATTCCCTTCCTCCTTATTCTCTCACAGAAGAAAATAGCTTTGACAGTGAAGAAACTCAAGAGAAAAGATGGAAATTAAATACTAGGAGGGTACAGAAGCAAACAGTTAAAGCAATCATGTGTCCTAAGTCATGCAAAATTACTGATGAGCAGCTGAACATTCATATCCATGAGCTGTTAAAATATGTTCCAATTTCCTGAAGTTTGCATAGACGTTTTTCCTCTTAGCTTGGTTTGCTGGTCCCAGAAATCCAGCTATGTTTATTGAATTTTAAAAAAAAAAAGTCAATACTGTAAAATCAAACATCCCTTATCCTGCAACAAATTTTTGAAAGAGGCTTGAGGCTGCATCATCCTTTAAAACTCGAGCAGAGGCCAGCTTTAGACCCTGCTCCTGCTGAATCTAGCATAAGTACATGAAATTCACTGCAAAAAAAAGTTAATCTGAAAAAAATTAATCCAAGTAATCCAAGTTTCACAGGCAGCAGTTGCTGGTATTATTTTATTTATTCTGCGCCACTCCAATTGTGCTGAAAGATATTACTTTTTGGCTGTCCTGTGTAATTGAAATAGAGTGAGTTACAAGGCAGACCGTGCAAATAACCTGAAATAAGTGAAACTGCAGGTCTGGGCTGACCAAAATTGTTGGCAGTGCAGACAGACAATAATCAGCTCCTTGGATCACTTACAGAAGAAGTTTGGCTTAGGTCAACCTTTTTTTTTTTTTTTTCTGTGAAAAACGCATTCCAGGGATATTTCCCTGTGAAATACTGGAGAGGGGGAAAAAGCAGATCACTGATGTCCATGCAATTTTTTTGGTCCTGAAATCATCAGCTTGCTACTGAAATCAAAATAATTCTGCTCCCTTCCTCCCTCAGTGGCATAGGACAAGGAGAAACTTGAAGAAAGAATCTACAGATCCAAGAGGAAATTCAATGAGTGTTTGTAAACCTAGAAAAAAAATCTGTGAGGACGGGAAGGAGAAGTCTATAGATCTGCCCCTTTTGCTTTATTATATTGCTCCCCCCATTTTTATGTAACTAAACATAAAAAAGGTTAAAAGCAAAAAATCTGAAGCATTCCTGTAAAACTGCCCTCCCCGAAAGCAAAAACCTCAAACCCACACTCGATTAAAATAGTATTTTCCCCAAAATCTCATGAATATGTAAAGCAACAGCTAAAAATGCCTGTGTGAAGACTTTGATGTGGAGAAACTCTGATGACATTTATTTTCATTTTAGAAATTAATCAGGATGAGTATTTCTATTAATAAACAAATACATTTGAGATAAGAATAATTTTCCAGAAGATGACAGGAAAAACACAAGTCAAAAGGTGTTATTCCCAAGCACAGCATCCAAACCACCTTCTGAGTCAAACCCTACAGATTTTGCTATTTTCACAGTATTTTGCTTTCACATAAAAGAGTGGGAGAAGGAACAGGGGGATGGTCAGTGAGAATAAGTTGCACATTTTTCAGCACACGTTTGTAAACAGACGATCTTAAAACATCTCAGTTGAGGCACCGCTAGGAAATTCCTAAAGGATCTGCTGAAGGTCAGGAGCCAGGTAGACTTCAGGAACGCACAAGAAGCAAGCAGCAGCCCAGAACACGGACAGCTCAGGTTCTCCAGCCAAACAGAACTTGTTGAAGAATGTTTCCCCACACGGCAGGGAGAAGTGTGTTCTGTGTGAAACTGCGTTCAGCTTTTACTATATAGGTCAGACTATGTAGGGCAGGCAACTTGTGAGGCGGATCCGGAGGTGCCGCTGCACAATCCACCTGCAGCAACTCATTTTTCCAGCAGCCAGCCCATCCCAAAGGTTTCTCTGATAGATTGCTCGGGTTAAACTCCCGCACCCCAGCTCACCTTAGCGTTCATGTTTGGGCATCGGTGTCCAAATGCTCCGTGTTTCCCACCAGCCCAGCATCCTTGGCTTCGTCCTTGCCCTATATTGTCTTTGGTACGGAGAGAAAGGGAAATAGTGGCTTTCAAAGACAACGAGAGAAGAAGGCACAGTAATTGAAAATTACTCACTCAGGCTTGGATATCAGCCACAGAAACAAGAGCTAACCCAGTGACCTTCCCATCAATAGCAGCTACAACAGGCGGCTTGTAAATTTTTTCTTCCTTGAGAAAAGTAAAGCTCAAAACAGCGCTGCTAAGCACACAGAGCCTTGTATCACTGCGTAAAAAAAGAATATTTTATGTTGCATTTTACAATATCAGCACTTCAAAGGGGACTAAAGCATCTGTGAGCATTTCCGCTGCACCACAGACAGAGAAACCCGCTGGACACTTTCCAGTTTTATCTCAAAGCTAAAGAAGACGATCCTTAAGCTGATGTTCATTTGCCAGACCCACAGCTGAGGGTTCCCTCTGCAGTGCCCAACCGAGCAGATCAGCAGGACACCAGCGAGGGTTTCTCTGCAGATGCTCTTCATTTGCTGAGCAGGAGCTGCAGCAGGGCAAAGCCATTCTGGCATGACAGGATATCCCAGGATTTTGGGACTCCTCCATGCCCTTCTTGGCCAGCGGACACAGAGACCCGAGGAGGTTGTGCTGTTCCCCAGCAAGGAGGCTTAGGAGGCTCCAAATATCCTTGTTCTGGTCATCACCCAGGAGTCCTGCATCTGTTCTTTCCAAAGAAGAACACTTTCTCTCTCTCCACTCCCTGAAAATTACGTCAATCCTTCACCTTTACACCTCCCAGAAGAAAAACACATCTGCCCCATCCCTTCTGAAAACTGTATTCTCCACAGTTCATTGCTTTGACACATTTAGGATTTGCCCCCAGAGAACCGAGTTTTCTTCAGGGGCAGGGGAAGAACCTCAATCACCAGGATATCCCAAACACACAGCTTTGCTTTCACAGCTCCCTGGAATCACACAAGGAAACAGCGCTGCTGCATCCCAGGCATGAGGAAAGCTTTAACAGAAAGTCGCAGACAGCAGCAAAGGTTCGGGTTTGTTCTCACCTCACTGAAACGCTGATGAAGTTCCACGTCATTCCTGTGCTTTAAACATCAAAGCAGCAGATGAAGGTCAGCACGGTTTTTAACTGTCCTGTTAGCGTGCAAGTTTCAACTCGGATTTCTCTCTTAAAACATGGACTAACACTCTGTCCTGCCTGTGTTTGAAAAGGAGATTGATTTGCTCTTGAGCAGTACCACTTACAACTACAGTTCCAGAGAGAGTAGATAAATTAAGGTATGGGAGGGAGCAGGAGAGAGAAGAGAACACTTTTTGAAGACATTTCTCATGGACTGTACACGAGGCATTGAGGTTTTTCAGAAGGGTCACCAACTGTGTTAAAGCACTAACAAAACCAGGCTATACTCATTTCCAAAAAAAAGCAGATAACCAAAAAAAATGCCTCAGACTCACCAACCCTAGGACAAAAGCAGAAAACTCGGCAGCCACCAGGTAGCAAAGCCAGAACTTTATTGCATTCAAAAGCACCACCTTCACTGTCATTCCTCCGAGGCAGGTATCTCTCACACCTCAGATCTCTCCAATTCAGGTCACTTTAAAGCACAGGGTTTTGGGTTTAGAGTACACTAGAATTAAGACTTTGAGACAGAGATTAATTTCTAAACTATTTCAGAATAACTCAACTCAGGGCTGCTGGCCTCCCACAGACAGAAGGTGAACAAAAACTACTGCAGCTGTTGACTGCCAGGTGACTTCTCTTCTGAGAGAACATTCACCATGCCCATGAAGCAACTTCCTCCCTCCATCCAACACCAGCGCAGGTTTATTGTGCCATACTTGTGATTTTTATTCCAATACCCCACCACACACAAACTCTAGCTCTAAAAGTGACCAAACAGGCTCCTTCTAGCAGTAATCTCTCTCCCTGGCCATTACTGCTGTCATCATGTGTGTTCTGGACACCAGACCCAGCTGGACACCTGAAAGAGCAACTCACACACACTGTGGTGGTGGCTATGGGGCCACACAAAAATGTTCTCACTACCCACTGCTTCTTCCTTTCCCCCCAACCTCAATATTCCCTTCACACAAGCCTCGTGGGATGAGAATTTTATAGCACCCAAAGTGAGACGCATGCCACGAGACAGGATTGTCTGAGCGTTCTTGCAATGCTGTTCTTTGCTATTTTATATTTATCAGTGCCATCAGATGTTGTAATGAAATATCCCAGACATGAGAGAAGAAGTTTCACCAACCTTCTCTGCACCAGGGCAGGGGGCACACCAGGGTCAGCCAGGGCATCCTTCTGCTGTGGGAAGGGCTCACTCTGCTCAAACTGGGAATCTTGTAAATATTCCCAGTAAGCTTTAAAGTAAAATCCCTTCCTGCTCTAGAAAAGAGGAAGATATTAACCTTAACTGCTGCCTCAATTTTTTTATTACACCCCCAAGTCATCTGTGCTTAATCACCCATGATTGCAAGAACCAGGACACTCCCCAAAATACCGATTAGCAGATTAGCATGTATAGATGACTTTGCGATCTCAGCAGCACTTTACAAACATTAACTGATCACAGTTTCTTAAACTCCCTTCGCCTGTCTCTCACCTGGCTCCCTCCTATCTCTTCCCCCTTCCTCTTGCTTCCTTACAGGGAAGTTCCTTCCTCTCGCAGCTCTGAGAAATCTGTATTCTGCCCTACCCACCCCTTACTCGCTCCCTCATCTCTTTTCACCCTCAGGCATCCTTGTTCCAATTAAAAACCCCAGATGGAGCAGCTGGAAGATGCCTAAATGTCCTAATGAACAGTGAGATGCAGCAAAAGAGACATTTAAGGCTTCACAACGAGGTGAGCAGCACGGAGGGAAGGGAATGTGAGTGACAGAAATAGGGTAAGGCATGTTTGCCCAAAAGTGAGCACAGCAGAGAGCTGCGAAAAGGAAAGGATAAGCAGAATAGAGGAAAAGAACCAAGCCCGTTAACATTTGTCTTTTCCCATCAAGCAGGTCTCAGGTGTGGTGAGGTCTCTTGTTGCAAGCTGCCCATGGAGACAGCAAAGTGCAAGCCTGTGGCAAAGACCAGAAGCTGATGCTGACAGATATTTAAAATGCGCTGAAATTCAATAGCTCTGGTTTCATTCCCTATACATTTCCAGGTATCCACAGAACTGAAATGAGATGTGGATAAAATTCACTTTGTATTCCAGAAAGAAGAAAATTACGCAATAAATACCAATGTTTCAAAATGAGCCTTTTTCTTTCTGTTCAGGAAGACTTAAAAAAAGTAAAATTACAATAGAGTTTTAAGGGGAGACTAACCAATTTAATTTGAAGTCAATGTATGCACAAAATCAGACTGTAATAATTTGACAGTGTCCCAGAATGGTTTGGGTTGGAAGGGGCCTTAAAGCTCATCCAGTGCCACCCCTGCCATGGGCAGGGACACCTTCCACTGTCCCAGGCTGCTCCAAGCCCTGTCCAGCCTGGCCTTCGACACTTCCAGGGATCCAGGGGCAGCCGCAGCTTCTTTGGACAACGCATGCCAGGTCCTCACCACCCTCACAGTAAAGAATGTTTTCCTAATATCACATCTAAATCTCTCTTATTTTAGTTTAAAACCACTTCCCCTTGTCCTATCGCTTTCTGCCCACACAAAAGTCAATCTCTCTCTTTTATATAAGCCCCCTTTAGGCACTGGAAGGGGCTCTTATGTCCTCATGTCTGCAATTTCCACGGCCCAGCTGCAGCACCTTGCGCTTCTTTATCAGCCTCACTAATTTATGAATAAATTTTAAAGCAACCACTTGAAAGTTCCTAAGCAAAGTGAAGTTGTCAAAAAGCCTTTCAAGCAAGAGGATGAGGAAGCTCTGCTGCAACAGCTCAAGCCTGATAACCTGATGGAAGTGACTGTAGCACAAAATACAGAGATCCATAGAGAAACAGATCAGCTGGTGATATCAGATCCCCAGAATCTCTGAGGAGGTTCAGAAGGGGTCAATCTCTCTTAGTTTCACCCTTGCTCATGCTGCAATAGTTCCACACTTTCAGGTGCACTGTGAGAGTCCACCACGGACTGCATTTCTTCCCTTGAGACGTAACTTGTCCTTTTCAGGAAAAGCTCAATGTTCCTGTGAGATGCCGCCGACACCAGACACCCCAGGCGGGAGTTTGCGATATGCTCTTGATACTCAGTGCTTGATTGTCTGCTTTGGGGTAAGAAAGGTGAGACCAAGTGGTGCCTTTCTGTCTTCAGCTTTCTTTCACAGAAGTATGACTTGATTTCCCAGAGAAATCGGGGAATTTGGGATAGGCCAATCTCCAAAGACAGCCACGGCGCAGGCAGGGAGGGACTGCTGTACCACAGAGCAGCATCTGCCCTGTTTGCACAGCGCGGTGTTGGTTACAAACCAACCTGTGGGATGGCCATGCTAGGAGTTACTCTTGTTGTGCTGGTGATGGGGAACAAAAAAAAGCATTGTGGTAGAAGTGGCTCAATAAATTATGTGCAGCAGAGTCAATGCAGGTGTGCTTTCTTGGCCGGGGCTTTACGTGGAGCAGGCAAGGGACTCGAGCAGCGACTCTGAGGCAGGGAAATTTGAGATCAGCGGTGCTGCCTTCAGCAGAAAACTGATTATTTGGAATTAATGTTAATAAATCTAGCTCTCTTTTCCTATACGTACTCCCCCTTCTCCCAGCCCTGCCACAAAGGCTCCCTGCCGATTACAGCATCCAGCACCAAACAAACCCCTTCCCCTTCCTTTGTGTCACGTATTTCCACTGATACAGAACCTTTGTGTCTCTTGCCGTGGCTGACATGCCAGCCAGAGCCAGCAATCTTCTCTTGGCAGGAATTTCCATGTGAAAGGGATATTTTGAAGGAAGCCTGTGGGCCGGAGCCAAGGTAAAAGCTCCTCACTCCCTCCAGCAAATGCTGCTTTTCCAGTGTGAAAGGGTTGAGCCACTGCCCTCCGAACCGCTGTTCCCATGGATTTGTCCCAGGTTGGAGCCTGTCATGGTCACAGCAGGAGTAGGAAGAGGGTTTTTCAGTGGGATGGGGATCGCCAACAGCACAAACATTGTTTATCACAAAGGAAACAAACTCCAGCCCGAGGTTTTGGCCGGCAACACATCCCTAATGCAAACAGCCCTGGGTGTAGGAAGGGTGACTGGGCCTAGCACAGAGAGGAATAATCCCAGGCAGGGGCTGACAGCTAAATCCAGGTCACTGAAAATGAGAAGCAAAGTACACGTTTTTAACAGCTACCCCCTGAAATGAATGGCCAGGGGGTGTAGCTGGGCATTTTATGTTTTGCTTAAATTTTTCAGATCAAGATTAGGGTGCCTTGCCTGCACCAGAAGTTTTCGCAGACCTGAGCAAGACTTGTTGAGCTGCAAATACCCTCACACGGAGTGAGCACTGCAAAAGAATGAAGCTTTGTGGAGCCAGGGTTTCAGCGAGAATAAAATGACCACGGGCATGAATAAAATGACCAATATTGGTACTGCTGCTCTTTCAACTCGAGTCCTGAGCTGGATTTGGAGCCTTGCCCACAACGTCCTTCAGGAGGGGAAGTGAGCACTGGTGTCGGGAACGTCTTCACACTGCAACTTTACCGGGAAAACCAAGCCCTTCCCAGACACCTCAGCAGCAAAACTCCTCTCTTGCTTTTCATCACAGCACGCCACAAGCGTCACCGTCAGCTTTCCTGCCGCCTCCTCAGCACGCCCGATACCTGTTGCTCAAGGAACCACGGGGCTGTATCCCAGGCGAACCCCACCCAGACTCCAGGGCAAAACTGTGGGGTTTCAGTCAGTAAATCTGACTGTTCCAGCCACCCACTCCTCCAAGGACCGCAGCGGCTTCCTGCTTCATGTGAAGCGAGGCGGGGGAAGGGGACAGAGCCCTCCCCGGCGCTGCTGCAGAGCCGCAGGGCCAGGGCACACCCGGCCGGGCGAGGCGGGGCTGGCGCACGCACGGAAGATGCGCGCAGCGCGCACGGGATGCTGAGCCGGGATCCTTCCCGGGGATGCTCTCCACCATCCATCCCGCCGCACTCGCCCGCGGAGCTCGTCCCGTCTGACCAGGAGAAGCCGTGGCACGGCCGAGCTCCCTTCCCTGCTTTTCCTGCGTTTTTCCCGTGGGATGCGCGGCGGCACCGCCGGCACCGCGGGGCAACAGCTCCGCAACGCGGCCGCTGCGCGCACTGCGGATGGAGCGGGGCAGGGCGGGGGACTCAGCCCGCTCCTTCCGAGCCTTCCCCGCCTCGGCATCGCAGCTCTGACCGGGTTTATGGCTCAGGTTTTACGGCTCAGGTCACTAAATCCCGGGTAAGCATCACCCTGAGCGGAGGGGATCGCTCCCTTCTCCACCCCGCTCTCTCTCTGAGCCGCCCCTCGCTTTCACATTCCCACTGAAGTTTCTCATCCCAGCTTTAACGACTCCATCGAAGTTTTGTGATCCTGCCTGTTATATTTCACGTGAACTAGAAGGATCTCCGCCGGAAAGAGATTCCTGCCTGTGAAAGAAACGTGATTGTCGCAAGCATTCTGCGGGCTGTTACTGTTCCAGTCCTCAGTCTGACACCGTTCTGTGCTGGTGGTCATGAACTATGGCTGGCAGTGCACTGGCGCAGAAAGTTCCTCAATTATCTCTACTATGTGACATTTTGAGCTGTCTCCTGCCACTTGCGCTAAGGGACCGCCGCTTGTGGGGCTTTTTTCTTACAGTCAGGCTGGAGCCAGTGGAGTATCCCACACGGAAACACCGCTAGTACATCACACACCTGGGGTTTCCATCCGCGTTAAGTGTGCCAGGCACAAGGCAATCCCACACAAATGCACTGCACACCTCTCAGGGATAACACATGCCATGTAGGAAGGCAAATTTCCCCACAGTGACCCCTGGAATCCCAAGCCCTGTGCCTATTCCTGCTCTGCAGGGCACCCAGCTCCACCCTCCTCCGCCAGGCAGCAGCTGACCGGCTGCTCCTCTGCCTCCCCGTTCCTCTGCACCCTGTCCCCCCTCACCCCATCAGCCCTGGCCATCACCAGAGGATCCCTTATCTCCGTGATGATCCCTTGAAATGCCTTTTGTCTCCAGCAGCTCATCGCCTTGCCCCTTACCTGCTGAGATCAGCTCCTTTTCCTACTGGGAGAAAAGAATAAAAAATGAACCCGGGGAATAATGAGGAGTTCTGAAAGCTTTCAAGTTCTGAAAATAAATAAATAAAGGGAAGGAGAAAGGGAGAATCGCGTGCTTCTTTTGATTAATTCCCTTTCTTCCCACCCCCAAAGACCATGCAGTAATTAAAATGAAGCCCAGTCCTGACAGACACAAACCTTGACTGTCTGTTTACAGATGGTGTGAGTGCCAATATTCCAGCGGGACTGTGCAGAACGAATCTGCCAGGGAACCAGAGCACATGTTACAGAGTGTGAAGGTACATGCTTCACATTAAAAACAAATCCTTCAGAATGTGCAGAATACCCTAAATCTACATCTGCCACGCTGGTTATTCCTACTGCCTTCTTAAAATTCATCCTGAATTTTATTTTCCACATCTTGCAAGTGTTAGATCTGCAAAACAGCATTATAACTGCAGCTGTTGTGAAGTTCAGCCCTGAATAACTACGCAGCTGAATGCTGGCTGGAATTCTGATTTTTACCTCTGAATATTTTTCCATCTTTTGGAAGCTGCCCAGATGGAGAAAACCTTTTCTTCTGCCTATGATCACTGATACCATCACATTTCAGGGTGATGTGAGGGTGCCGTTTTTTCCACATCTGACTCAACCTAGATCTGGCACCTCCTTTCCTAATTGCCTCAATTCCTCAGCACCAACTCCCCTGGCAGCTGCTTTTGGCTCTCGATTGCCATTACTATTGCCAAGAGCCACATTCAATGCCGCTGATGCCACAGTCATTGAAAACAATCTCAAGGAGCAGAAAGAAGCCCAGTAAATGACTACTTTCATTTTTTTTTAATCCTTCATTGCCATCACCACCTACTGACAAAGGAAGCAGACTCGAGGAAGGTCTCTGCTGTACAGCAATTTGCAGTGCAAATTTGGAGCAAGCTCTTTGATCCCACTGGAATGCAATCATCTGTATTGCCAGGTAAACAGAACACAGAAACCCGCCCAGTTCTGAGCCCATTTTATTTACTGCACGGTTTAGTATCAGCTGATAGCCCTACTGATTCATTTTGTTGTTTCATAACGAGTTATAGCTACATTATAGAGTTGCCTGCATTGGATTTTCAGAGTGCCACTTCTCAGACTTCGTGAGGTTTTTATGGAAGCTCTCCTCCCAACAAGAGCCACACACTTCCTGTCATCCTAACAGAACAGCGTTGCAAGTTGGTATTTACAGTTCAACAACAAATTAAAGCCTTTCTTTTCCATCTACACAGCCGTGAGCAGAGGCTGGGGCACAGCAGAACAGGCCAGCTTGCTCCCTCCGATCCCATTTTTCCTCAGAGCTGGGGGAGAAGAACACTGTCTGTTTCTCCTCTGCTCCTACACATCAACACTGCTGGAAGCTATCACCTTTCTCTGGCTGGGTTTTGCCAATAAAAATAGAACAAAACATTTAGCTCAGCACTCCTAACTCATGGCTCTTCCTCCAGGACTTTGTCTGAAAAATCTGTTTCCTTCAGCAAACAGTTCATCCCTTTTCCCATCCTTCAGCTGGAGCTAACACCAGCCAAAGGCATCAGCACAGCTCTGCCAGGTCTGAGTTGTGTCTCTGCAGACTGTGCAAAGTCCTGACACGAAAAAAGAAGGAAAAAAGAAAACCTACCATGTCCCTCCCTCTTTGTGGATTCCAAAGCTTGGCTCACATGTCAATTATAAAGTATGAAGAAAGCCACAAGGAAGGAAGTGCTGGAAAACACTCTTTTCCCTGACTTCTCGAAATCAAGGTCCCGAGTGCCTGCTGGGTTTTTTTATGTTATTGCATGTTCTCCTCGTGTGTCTGTCACCAGCAGAAAAGCCTCCCTGGCCCCTGCCTTTCCCCAGAGCTCGGAGCAGAGGGAACATCCCCTCGCCCTCAGGTGGGTCACAGTCCCCTCACAATTATTCTGTCACTTTGTTTCCGTCAGGACACTTGGAGTGATCGACACACTGAACCAGCAGCCTGCCCTGGGTGCACACAGGAAACGTCCCTCGTTCTGCTCAAGAACAGGAACAGAGATGCTTGTTTGCTCCCAGATCTTCCCTTCAAGGAAATAACAGGGGTAGCAGTGCTGTCAGAGATGAAACATCAGCCCCCGGACAAAGTTTTGTGAAGAACTCTTTGGAGATAGCAAAAATTAGAAAAAGAAAGTGACTTGATCAATGTGAAACATTATTTCAGCTGAGAAGGAAAAGGGACGCTTCTGCCCGTACATTAAATAGGAGGACAAATGCATTCAGGTGCAATGTTTGCAACAAGCAAGACAGC
This sequence comes from Dasyornis broadbenti, assembly GCA_013397935.1. Lineage (NCBI taxonomy): Eukaryota > Metazoa > Chordata > Aves > Passeriformes > Dasyornithidae > Dasyornis > Dasyornis broadbenti. The sequence goes on along the minus strand of VZRN01004257.1, from coordinate 645,970 downwards.
AATGCCCAGCACAGATCCAAGAGACAACTTCCCTCCCCTTCTCCTCACCTCAGGTTTTGGGATACACATCTGGATTTAAAATGGGGACAAAAAAAAAAAAAAAAAAAGGGAGAGAGAGAAAAAAGAGGAACTAAAAAGGGGAGAAAAGGAAATAAAATAGGAACCCTAATGAGTTTCTAATATTCAATCTGGCATTGTTCCTCGAGGATATTGCCCAGTGTGCGCTCAGTAGTTGAGAAAATACCAACAAGATATTCTTTCAAGAGGTCAAAACAACTTTACTGGCCCTTTAGAAAAATCAAGGAACTTTGGCAAAGGGTTTACTACAACATCCTATCAATATAAAACACTTCTCAAAGCATTAACTTGGCCCATTCAACTTAGCAAACCTAAAGCCTATTTAACGTTATGTTACTCAAAATGTTCCAAGAAGAGGGAATTAGAAGGAGAGAGAGAGAGACAAGAAGACTAAAAGGATACAGAAAAGCACACAGGCCACATTTGTATTCAAAGAAAAGACAAGAATTTGAAATTAAAACATCCTGAATACCATTCAGGAGCACACAGTTCATCTGGTATCTTTTACCCGCAGAGATCAAACTACACCTCAAAAAAAGTAGTTACAGATAGAAATGCAATCCAGCAGCCCTTCACTTTTAACCTGGGATGTGAAAACATACTTTTCTGGCCCAATTTTACTCCTGTTTAAAAAACCTGAATACTACAAAAAGCATTATCTACAGGATAGGTAGATCCAGGATTTCCCAGGTTAAAAACAAACACTGAAGCATTTTTGATTAAACTTTCTTTGTTAAACAACCACTGGGACTGGGAGAAGGGGAGCAACCTTCCAGGACCACCATTTCCCCTTTGCACACTGAAAATATCAGGGATTTGCTAACATGGACTGTGTCTCTATCTTGTGGGGACACTGGGAGCAGAAGGAATCTGCTAGAGAAGCGAGGAGCTCAGAATTTCAAAGTGAAAGGGTGAGAACTAGAAGATAAAAGAAGTAAAACTAATCTTAAGCCCATTCTCTAATTTGTAACGCTCTAGTTACTGGGAGCAGATATGGAAATACGAAGCCCCTGGTTGTCTCCAGCCCTCCCCAGGCTGCACGAGGCCAAGGGAAGCACACAGGCAGACACATCTTGTGCTTTCTGATGCAAAGTTCAGATTTAGGGCACTCCATGTGAATTAGATACAAGCAACTGTCCCAGGTAACTGCACCACCTCCGTGCAATTGAAACACGGCATAGTTACTAATTAAAACCAAATTCACCGAATCCTTATGGCTTCCAGGACATGAGAACTCACAGCTGGCATCATACGAGCGAGAGGAAGGGCACTTCTGCTTAGCAACTTCGTCCATGTGGAGTCACAAGCCCCAGAAACACATTTTAGGATAAGCAGGCACTTTTTCCTCTTCCCAGGTGCCGTGGAGGACAGGGTAGGTGGTCTTTCCCAAAGAGCTGTCTCTTCGTGTCACAGGAGTCATCCCCAGACCGGCTCCTCCATGTGGATACTCCAATTCCTCGGAGCCCACAGCCAGATATTTTCCACGGCAGAGTTTCAAAAACTTCTATCCATCATGCTTAGCAGTGTCAGCCTGCTGCCAACGTTTGTCAGCTACAGCTTGGGAGCATCCAACTTTTTTAGGTTTAAATCCAAGCCCTCTGTTCCATATGTAAAAGCGTCATGGCAAACACAGTGTTTGCACTCGCAGTGCAAAATTGTGGGTGGTTTTCTCCCCCGATGCAAAAGCTCGTAACAGCGTTTCAATGAGAACGTTTTCACACGGTATTTTTAGGATTTGATGGTTTTACAGTCACCAGTGACCCTGCTCACGTTTCCCAGCCAGCTGTGAAGGAGTGGCATCCTGCACTGAAGCAGGAGCTGCCGTGTCAGTGACAAACCAGACTTCCCGGGCTCCTACAAAACCTGGCAGATCCGTAACACAGCCCCAGTTTGGATCAATAACATGGAAAACCAAGCAGCGCTGAAACTCAGCTCACCTGGGGGAGAATTTGCCCTCCTGTAGCTCTGAAAGCCTTTGCTCTCGCTGTTAACCCCTCGCTGACATCAAAGTAAATCGTGTCATATCCTCCTGCCTCCAGCAGAGTCCTCTCCCTTTATATCTGGGGAAAGCAGCTGCTGGAGGCAGCTGGAAGGAGACTTTCATGATTATTACAGTAGCTGCAAAGTCATCTGTGCCATGGCAGCACTCGGATATTTATCCGTTTCTGTCACCAACACGAGTTTTAAGGTAGGAATGGGTCTGCAGGCAGCCAGGGGAACCCACAGCACTCCAGGCCAGCCAGGTTTCAACAGAGCAGCAGCTGCGAGGGGCTGGCAACCCTCTGGGAGATGCAGGAGACATTGCTGGGCACAGCTGGAGACGTGCATGGAAGGTGTTCCACACCAAAGGGGGACACAGCCGAGGCAGGGACAACCCTGAGGGACTCGGGGGTGACATCCCTGAGGGACTGCAACTCGCTGATCCCCAGGGCAGGGCAGAGGTGCTCCCAAGGGACTGTAGGGAACACCCAGCAAGGCATGAGGAGACCAGGAAAGCGTTTGACTGAAGCTGACCCTGGGGAAGGGAGTGAAATGGGGCTTCCCTAAGTGGGTTTCTTGTTTCCCTTATTCCGAACCCTCAGATCAGCAACTGGAACTTTGTGTTAATTGGCAGTAAATTCAGCCAGATAAATGCTCCAGAGGTGAAGCCAGTGCTGCTGCTGGGGATGCAGACACCGCCATCATCATTTTTTGCAAAGGGCCACGCAGAGAGCTCATGGGTTGGTCACTGTCAGGACGTCCCAGAGGTGACAATTCATGCCACAGCCAAAATGGAAAATTGACTTGTAAACTGAAAATATCGAGATCCTTTTAATGTCATAAGATGTATTTCTAATGGCAGCATTTAAAGTGTTTGAGTCTCATAAGCTGATGCTTCTAATTTCAGACAAAAAAAAAATGACTGCTCATCTGAGCCTTTCAGATGCGCATCAGCCAGCAAGTAATTGAAGACAAAGTGGTTTTCTGTAATAAACCTTCATAATGAAGCACCAGAGGAAAATCCTAAAGTTCAACTCAATACATCACGCTAATCTGCAGAATGGGATTTTCCTGCCACTAATCTTGTTAGAGCCGGGGCTCTGTGCAAATATACCTAAACACATAATTACTGAAGAGATATTAAATGGATCGATTTATTTCAATAAAAAATGCAAACTTTGAGGAGAATTCGTTAATACTCAAAATCCAGCCAGGCAATAAATAACACTAATGAACTGAGAAAAAGGAATAGATGAACAAGTACTGACATGATGTCTTATGCTTATTGCTGTTAAAGAGGAGCTGACAATTACTCCATTTGAAATACAAATCCTGTAAGGGAAACGCTAGAAAGTGAGAGAAAGACTTGTTAAAAATATATATGTACATATATATATACACATTTTAAGAAGGCATTAGGATGAAAACTAATTTAATGTAGTCCTAAGGAGGCCATGTTAGCATTTTCATCACCCTTAAGCTGTGTTTACGTTAGCAAACGGGGCTGTGCAACAGGAGCATGAAACAGCTGTTGCTGAGATGCTGCCAGCACAGCAACTCGAAATGTGCTGGGGGCTGCTGCCAGCCAGCTCCAGGGTGGTCCTGCAGCCTGAGTGCCTCACAGACAGCGGGGTACCCTGCCCACGGGGCTGCAGGATCTCCCTGGCTCCGTTTTGTCCCAAGGGAACGCCAGAGCGAATGCTCTGCAATGTGAATCAGAACACGGTGATTGTGGGTGCGGAGCAAACACGGCATTTTCTTCACAAAAAGCCTCCTGACTGGCACCAAAACGTTTCCTGCAGCAGAAGCACTCAGGGCACTGTAAATGGCTCGCTCTAGGACAAAACTGCCAGACACGGCAGAAACCTCAGTGCCACGCTCACCCACACAACCCAAATGACCCAAAGACAATGAGGGGTATCTACAGCAGCCTTTTCACTGAGGGCTGTGAGAGCTGCCAAGACAGAACCCAAGAACTTGCTCTTCCTTGTGCTTGGGAGGTTCTGCAATTTGCCAAGAAGAAAAATCAAAACATTTGATTTGCTATTTTGGAATTCTTCTAAGGCGTTCAAAAAGCACACTTGAAGCTGCGTCAGAGGACACTTGCAATGATTTCCTACAGGCTTCTGAAACAGAAGACATTGAGGGGCTGAGGTGTGTCGAGAGAAGGGAGCAGAGCTGGGGAAGGGGCTGGGGCACGAGTCTGATGTGGAGCAGCTGAGGGATCCGGGATTTTTCATCCTGGAGAAGGCTCAGGGGGGACCTCACCACCCTCTGCATCTCACTGAAAGGAGGGTGCAGTGAGGTCAGGGATTGTTCTCTTCTCCCAGTGAACAAGAGACAGGAAGAGAGGAAATGGCCTCATGTTGTGCCAGGGGAGCCTTAGATGAGATGTTATGAAAAATTCCTTCACTGCAAGGGTGGTCAGGCATTGGAACAGGCTGCTCAGGGCACTGGTGGAATTGCCAGTCCTGGAAGTGTTTGACAAGACGTGGATGTGGCACCTGCAAGTTTTACTCAGTTCCACAGTTCTTACAGCAAAGGAGATGCTGCCACCTCTCCTGGTGGAAGATCCCTGGTTTATTCACTCATTCCTCACCTGAAAGCTCCTTTATTAGGGACAACAGACTGCAGCAGCTGAGGAGGAAGAAAGCTCAGACATAAAAGATGAGCCTCTGTTTTGTTAAATCATAGCCAAGTTATCAAAAATCACCATTTCCTTTCAATAGTTTGATGTGGGGAAATGCTGGCAGGGTACCCAAACCTCATCTAGACTGGCAGCTCTGGCTTTTCCTGGTTATAAAATGAGTGATTTATGGCAGCATGTACAACATGATGTTATTTCCTTTGCAATTTAAGCTCCCAGAGGGCGGAGAAGAGGTGGCTGTGCAGGAATCACACATCCCTTGCTCCTTCCAGCAGATGCCTCTCTGCACAAATACCACTTCGACAAAAATCTCTGCTTTGTTCTAACCCACGGCTCTGAAGAGTTTCCTGCAAGGGCAATTACTACTGGCAAAAAGCCCAATAAATGTTGTAATTTTGTTCCTTCTTTAAGTTTATCCCGGAAAGATAGGAAGTTTCTTAGTTTTCGTTCTGTTCTCTACAGAATGTTATGGGTTGGGCATGTCTAGCTGCTCTGTTCAAACACGATTTTGAATGTGTTTCATTTGGCTGTTTCCTTGACATTGTCAGTAAAAACTGAGGAAGCTGGGGTGGGGAAGAAAAAGAATGTACACTTGGAACACAGCATGGTGCACCTCCGATTGAAGGCAATCCTCCTCTCCTTGGGCCCGAGAGGTGACGAGGATTTGCAGCTACAAGCAATATTTAGAGAAAGCGACTATGATCCCGGTCACCAGAGCCAGGTATACTGGAAAGAAAAATTTAGAAATGAGGGAGCAGATGGTAAAAGAAATGCATTTGTTAACAAGTCCGCTGGAATTTTATCACCAGGAAGGCATTTTATCACCAGAATGTTTCCCTCTATAACCCTAGAACAACAGGAACCCTGAAAATCACAGCTTGGCCTCTCAGACGGGTTGAAATCCTCAAACATCCTTTCAGATGCTTCTCAAGGGCTGAGGGATTCCCTTCCAGCTTTCCTTTAGATCAAGGAATGGGGGATCCTGGCAGTTTCAGGCCATTTTATTGCCAGCAAGGAGTGGGATAAAGCAGGCTGTTCTGCAGGGTCTCATCAGGACTGCAGCTCCAGGCAAGCGATGAATCTGCCACCAGATGTCACCCACAGGCCACTCCTGTCACCTGCTGAGGCTCGAGCCAGCCCCTGGATTTCTGGCAGGCAGCAGGGATGGCTACAGCACTCTCATCACTTCATCACTCCGGCAGTTACACCTACATTTAACTTCGCATTTCTGCTTCGCTCCCTGAAAGAGAAAAGAAACTTTCAAGCCGCAGTAAATCTTCAAAATGCTTTGAAAACTGAAGGATATTGCAAGAGCTAAAAGCAAAATCCTGTGTGGTTGTTGACATCTTTACTGAAGGCCTGTATTTCTCTTTTGACATAATTTTATCACCTTGCAGAGTTTACCTTTACCTAACTCTTAGGGGAAAAAGAACAAGCTATCAACTTAACAGATTGCAAGAAAACAGCAAGCAATGCAGAAAGAAGCAGAAGCACCTTGTGACAAGGGAATAAAAAAGATTTCCTATCATAATGAAGACAATTTTAACAGGAAAAAAATGGGAGAATAAAACACGATACAGTCTAAACAGATGAAGACTATTAGACACCTCTTACAAATTCCTGAATACACGTAAAAACTTCATTTTATGGGAAGCATCCAAAGAAAGCACAGAGGGACACTGTTTCCACTGTTCAACATTCAGAAAGTTCCACATGCTGTGCTGCAAATCAGAATTTTGGTTTTTATCAACTTTTTTACCAGGGAGAGATCTAGAAAACGTAACTTTAGCATTGCAGCTTAAGTGGTGGAGTTAGACGTAAGAAACTGCTTTTGAAAATATTTGTTGTGAGCCTTGACCGAACAATGACAGAGAGGAAAATGGATGAAAACAGTATCGAAGAAACTTCATTTCTTTTTTAATCTCCTAAATACAACCCAAATGACCAGTGCTTCCAAGGGTAAACCAACAATTAATTACTTCAGCTCTGAACAGCAGCATCTAGAAAGGGGGGTGAAATCACTTCTATTAATATTTCAGCTTTCTGAAACAAGTCCAGCTCCATTTAAACAAGTCCAGAAACAATTCCAGCTCCATTTAAAGAAGTCCCAACTTTTTCCTTATAGTCAAGGTTAAGCTAAAAATACCTTCTCACATTTGCCCCACAGTCCATGTTTTTCTGCTATTAAAAAACTCTGCCCGTGACAAAGATTTGAAAATTGAATTTTGAACTCTCAGTAAAGATATTTATTATAAACAACGATCACAGCACTGGGAAAACATCCAAGATATCCCATGAAGAAAGCAGTTCTCACGCAGCAGCAATGAGCGCAGGTTCTGAACAGCCAGATCAGCTGCACTACGGCTCATCAACAAACCCCAGAGCACCCACTCCACTCTGCCACAGAACGGGGATTTCCAGAGGTCTCAAGGCTGTGACATTTTAACATCTTCCTGTGCGCCCTGTGGAGAACTGAGGGTGTAAGGACAAGTCCATGAGGTACCAGCCTGAGTAAAAAGCGGATTTACCCCACTGCTCCTCGTATTCAGTAATCCGGATTTATCAAGCAGGAAGAACTGGAATGTTGCTATATTTAACACAAGGACTAAAGGAACAGCTCTGCTGCCAGTTATAAATCAAAACAACAAAATATTTAGTGGAATCCCAGACAGTAAATTTCAACATGGATGAGGAAATTCTTCTTTCGAACTTTAAATTTTGGTGATTTTTATTTATTATGCACCAGTGGCTGACAAAACTTCAACTCAGCTGCTTATTAAGAAAGAACATTCCAACACAGTATTTGAACTTTTACTTAGAAAGGAAATTATTTTAGAAAACTTTAACGAGAAACCAAGATTCAGACTGTTCATAAAGATCAGTTCTGTATATACCTGAACCTTCTTGTTTCCTCTCACCCAACCACACTTTACCACGACACACCTGGGAACAGTTCCTTTGGTTTTGCTATGTTATGGGGAATGTTTATGTTTTCAGAACTTGAAATGGTGAAGCCAGAAAACTAAAACAGAACTCCCAAACAATCCTAACAAGATGCAGAAAAAGAAGTTTTCACCCCATTTCACGTCTAGTCCCTTACAAATAAATAAAGTTCAAAAAAAGGCAAGTTTTACACTGGTAATACTTTCATGTTTTAAATAGTAAATGAATATTTTTCTTAGCGTGACCTATCATTGTAACCACCCAGTGGTAACAGATTGACTTCCAGTACCTGTACTAAAGCAGCTCAGAGTAAACAAAATACTTGTTTTGAGAAAACACACGAAAATCACAACTATTATATTAAGAACTCTGTTGTAATGATATACAAAATAACTATCAGAGCACTTGGCTCATACAGTGTTTCTGCAAGTTTTGAAATTAAGTATTTGATGCAAGACAGGCAGTGCTAGACACGGGCAACCATCTCAAACTTGTCTGCCTGGGGACACAGACAGAACAATTTGTGTGTATTCGTGGCAAAGCTGGAACCACAAGGGAAAAAGAGAGGAAGATATGTACGCAAAGAAGTTTAAAAAGAAAGACTTCAAGAACGCCGAATTCCCTGCACTGTCCCATTAAACCACATTTAGAACGTCCACGGCAGCTGCCTCCATTCACAGCACTTTATTTTGGTTCTATACTGGTTTCCTTGGGACTCAGATGTCCATTTACACACTTTCCCCTTCCAGATTCCTAAAGACAGCCATGACTTCCTGCAACATCTCAGGCCAAGAGCTTCAGCCGGTGTCCTGAAGAGAAGCAATGCGCGGTTTGTGAAGCCCTCGTTACACACTGCTGCCAATCCATATTAAAATGTCACCGTGTTTTGTGACCAGGAATAACCAAACTCCACTCCAAGGACAGTGCAAAACCTCAAGTAACAGCCTCGAAACATTTGTTAGCTCTTGGAAAGGCGCCCACAAGCATCACCTCTGTTAATTCCCTGTATCGCAGTTTGCCATCCAGCAAATCTCACTCAGAGAAGAGAAACTGCAAGGCAGCAACAACCCAGCCTCTCGCCCATCTGTGACAAAATGCTCAGAATTTCTGAGGTTCAAACACAGTCAGTTCATTTCCATCGTAGAACTCCTGCAGCTGCTTTGACTCATATTTTATGGAAGGTGCTTCAATTTGCATCCCAGGCTCCAGGGCGTTCTGTCCCACGATTTTAAGGTTCACCACTTTTATTTTCCAGGTGTTATTCCTCATGGGGCAGCTGATGAGCCCAAAGATTTGCTCGAAGACACCCAAACAAGCGTTGTCCCTGTGCACTGTGCCAGCCACTGCCACCAGCACCAATCCATGTGGGGACATGGCACATTTCAGGCCATTGGAATGCAAATTGGGGTTGAAGAGGAGACATTCTTCTTTAACCAAGGACTGCAGGCGCAGGCTCACCATGTCTGCACCCACGTATTGCTCCGTGTTTTTTTCCAGCGTGTTGTAATAGAACTTCAGTTTGGCATCCTCCCAGAAATGCTGTGGTCCCCATGTTTCTTCGGATTTTACTCCCAAAGGATGCTGAGAATTCAGGAGTTCAAAGAACCATTGGCAGAATTGTCCTCCTAGACCACCTATGTCGTCTTGTGGTGAGTTTTGTCTGTCTCCGTGACTCTGCAATCAAGCAAAACTTTTTTTTTTAGAATTATTTAGCAAGATTATCACTTAGAAAAACATTGTTGTGCACATACTTCTATTAAATACTCTAAGTATGCTTCAAGTGTTCTGAGACAGAGCACCTGAAGAGAAACACTGAAGTAAAATCTCATTTATTTTTACAAACATGGTTATCTTATTTAGAGAACCAGAACAGGTTCCTTGAATTACACCTAGGAAGTGCTTCAGCATCTTGATCTCTTTACAAACAAAGAGGGAAATCCTGGTTCTACTGAAAAAGGGCAGGGGAAGGATGTAAGGTGACATGTTTATTGGAACTAAATGTACAGTTACTTGGTACGGCTTCACAGCACTTGTGACTTGACAGCAAGACATTTTTTGGAATCAAATCAAATGTCAAGTTTGCTAACACCAAAGTCTGGTAAGTATTAAATTGCGTTACGAGTATTAAGTAATTGCGCATGAAAAGTCTGGAAGTTTCTATACAGAAACGCTGTATTTGTTTCACCACAAATTTTGTAATTAATTTCCAATTCTGTTACACGGGTTCAGGTTCCCCATTTCTTCAAGGTGGTGAGGGCCACAAGAACTAAGAGAAAACAAACTCAAAGAAAGATGCATGTGATAAATTAATCAATTGACTTTCCTTTAATTTGTGACTGTGTTTCAATTACTCATTTATGTACAGAACTTTGCTAAGGGGTAGTACTTTGGAAGTGTTCTTACAAGAGAAACCTTTCTTTTCTTTTCCCCGAAGTATGCACACAAAAGATTGGTTAGAAAACAATTCTCAGCTAAATCCTAATTGTCATCAATTAATCCCTGAGTGAAAACTCAGTGCAACAGGTTCTCAACGGGGACAGAGCTCTCAGAGCCCAGGAGGTGGGGCTGTTGCCCACGAGGGCTCTGCACTCCAGCAAGGCGGCCAATCAGAACTACAAATAAACCCCTGAAAGTCCATTGCACCGCGAGCATTTGCTAAATGGCAAAGTTTTTAACTTCAAAATAACATGTTATTGATAAAAACACATTTTCTTATGCAGTATTAACTGTTAAAATATCAAGGGAAAGCAAATGACACCGACCTGGCACTGCTGGGAACTTTAGGTTTTAACAATATATAAATTCACTAAAATCACAAGGGTCTCTGCAGGACTCCTGTGCTATTCAAACCGTTTTCAGTTGTTCCCGAACCCACAAAACTAATTGTGAATATCCTCTATTTCACCTTATAGGACAATTTAAAAATTCGAAGTATGGAGAAGACCCCACACATTAGAGTTCAAATACTGTGGAAAACAGAGCAGACACCTTTAGATGACGTAATTTAAAAAACAAACCAAAAAACCCAACTACAACAAAACCAACCAAGAGTTAAAAAGATTTGGGACCTTCCTACAGGTGCAGAGCCACATTTGGGACATGCATTGCAATATTTCCACTGGTTGTTTTATAAAAGCAATGCTGAGCACCCTGAGGATTTCCAGCAAGCAGCCCTCACCTGTGCAGGGGGTTTTCTGTGCCCTGGCTCCGAGGCTCGTGCTGTGAGCTGCCCACTCCAGAACTGCCTCACACGCTCGATGAGCAGGTGTTTCTCCGAGGAAGGGGGCACTGCAATCCCCTGGGCTGCCAAATACTTAAAGATTATTTCTCTGTAGACTTTCCTGCGCCTCAGAAGTTCTTCCACGTTTTGGCTGTACACCAGAATGGCATGAATGGCTTCTGCAAGGAAAGAAAATGAAGTTAGAGGTAGCTTCCTTCAGAATTAAACCCCAAACCTGAGCCATTTCTTAAACTCCCGACCTCTAAACACAGTACAAGACAAGGTGACATGACATGAAGAGACTGAAAATTTGTTTGTAAACTAAAATCTGGCCTAATCATGTCAGACACAGAATACAGCCAAAGCCTTGCAAACATGTTTCTTGAATAAGACTTCAAGTAAAGTGTTTCAGACAATGTACAGTAGTTGGTGAAAACGAGGTTCCACCTCCTTCCTGAAGGCTGATGGAAATGGAATTAAATCTGGTTTATTTCCACACTAATGTGATTACAACTCCCATGTTCATAAGGAAATGCATCCTAGCACAACAGTGCATTGAAAGGCAACAATGAAAAAATTCAGCTACGAGGCTCTGTGGTGGAATGAGGAAACACGACAAACTTAAATTCACTTTTAAAGCAGTTGCTGCAGACAGTCCCCACCTGAACCGCAGCTGGTATGTAACATGAGACCTACAAAGACCCTAAATCTAACCAGAAACAAACAGCTAAAGTAAAACATAAAAACCTTTTAATGTGATCTACAACTACTGAAAAAAATAGACAAAAAAAGTAAGGAAAAAAACTACAGGCAAAAGACCTCTTAAAGAAACATGTGGGGCAAATCTTACAGGTCTTAAGTTACATCACATGAAACATTCTCGAGGTTTTGGGACGAGTGTATTTCAGGGCAACCGAGTAGCCTCAGGTAACTCACACAAAAAATTAAGTTTTATGAAACAAATCTCAACAAAGTGATGGAGGGTAGTCACAACTGGAAGTGTTCTGTTCTGCAAAAAAGTAAGTTCAGTGTTAGATTCGTGTTCTACCCTTTCAAAACCCGAAGGCAAGACATTGTGGTTCCGTATTTTTAACCGCTAACAGCACGCGCATTTTTAACCGGGCACAGCCATGCTCGCAGCTCGCTGCAGGGCTCTAAAAGAGGAAAAAGATGCGCTTGAGAGCTCAACATCTGCTACGAGCCCGTCGCCACCGCAGCTTCCTCGGCCCGAACAAGCCTAAACTCTTGGCAGCCAAGCCCCGGCGCTGCTGGGCTGTGCAGGAGAAGGCTCCCGGCAGCGATCCCCGCAGCAGCGCAGCCCTGCGAGCCCCGGATCCCCCCGGGCATCCCCGACCGCCGGGCCCGGGCAGCGGGCGCGGGGCTGGGGCAGGGCCCGGCCCCTCTCGGCGGGGCCGGCGCT